>VYXH01000869.1:56106-117596 GCA_013397275.1 Burhinus bistriatus | reverse complement strand
CTCCAGAGGTCCCTTCCAACCCCTGTGATTCTGTAATTTTTATGATTCTATATTTGGGGATTTGGATATGGTGTTGACATATTATTACAATTTTCTCTTCTCCCCCTTCCCCCCACCCCCAATCCAATACCCTCCTTATATTTATTTATTACTGGAGATTTTTTAGAAGCCAACTAAAACCCAGGAAAAAACAGATAGACTTTTTCTTTCATGTTGTGGTACTCTAATTTCATCACCAGTTTAGCCCAGATAACAATTGGCCACAATTTTATTTTTTTATATACTTTTCTTTCCACTAATAATGTGTCATCAATGGAGTTTGCTGCTATCTGATCAAATACATCAGGAATGGGACAAAATGGCTAATGCAAGGAAAACAAACAAATAAACAAACAAAAGGAGGTGGCAGTATTCTATAGGAATCTCTGATCCCCTAAGGTGAAGGAATAAGTTCATCTTCAAACAGAGGTAGCTGTAGACATAAAGACAGAGTGCGGTATCTTGAGCATTTGTTGAGTTGAATCCACATTCTTACTAATTTTCTTGAAATTTAGAAAGCATCATGTTCTGTAAAGTTCATAAACAAAATCGATAATCCGAATAAGAGATAAAAATTTTCATTAACTCTATGTTTAAATAAATTACACAATGCTTTAAAACTAAGTTGTTTTAATGCAACCAAATATTCTACAAAATTAATATTTCTCCTGGAGCTACAAATGATTTCTTCATGCTTTGTTTTTGAGGCAATAAAGAAGGTTGCATTGTGTACAAAGAGCTTGAAAATAGTAAATGTAGATTAGCTAAAATATGTTTGACAGACTATGTTGTGTAAGGTAACTAATAGAGTAGATATGAGTCATCTTGTGGATTTTCTGAGTATTAAACTATATTTTCTTATTAGTTTAGGCATCAAATCAGACAGTGTTTTTATTATGGGTGTTACTTAAAATTTACTTCAGTCCCAAAGCATGTACTCAAAAATGAAAGCATTCTCACCTGCTCCTGTAAAATAGGACTCAAAATTGGTAATAGGGTAAGGTATTTTTCTGTGGGTTCTAAATACTGCTAAGCATGCTGATAAACCTCAGCATACAGACTACTATTTCTTCTTTCTTGCTCCTAGAATTTAAATATTTCTGTTTATGCTTTTGGCTGAAATTAGGCTTAATACCCCAGCTGTTTAACTCCGTGGACTTCTGAACATTCTAAATAGCTTTTAACCAAAGTGAATAACGGGAGATGTCAGCAATGTAATACCTGGTAGAATGTTATAGAGAAGACATTTAAAACTTAGTAAATAGTATTGTGCTACCAGAATTTTTAAATTATCCTAAAGACTGGTGTCCATAAATTTTAATATATATTTTAAAGGTTTGCAGAAAAAAATATCGTCCTGCATTAAATTCTAAAGACAATTCCATAAAGAGAAGACAGATAAAACTTATAGTTGAGTGTATTTGAGCATTTCCATTTATTTTTTGAACCAGTGCTGTGTTATTTCAGTTGGTATGTGCAACTATCTTATTTTTTTCCAAAATACATGTATGTGAGCCCCAGCTTTTCTTAACATTTATATGAATGAGAAGTCCCATGGTACTATTAAACTGTTAGTGTGCATACAGTTCTACAAAACAGTTCATTTTCTAAACCTAAATTAAGAGAGTAACTTATTTTATTGGAGGTGCAGTTATTATATAAAGCCCCACAGGGCTCATTCATTAGCTGGGCCAACTTATTGCTGGCTGACTAGTAAATAACTCAACTTTAAAAGATGGAACATGGCACTGAATAGGAAAAGAGGGAAGTATGTACATCCATAAAGTCTATAAGTACCTACAGTGTACAATAGAACATAATTATGAAATATTTTATGCTTATAGCAAAAAAAAAAAAGATAAATTATACAATAAAAATCATGGCAGATATAACTGCTGTCCCTTTGAAAAATCTTTTGTCATTAGGAATGGCTGTAACTAGTTTTTCCTTATACTAGAAATGTTGAGCACTTGTGATATATATAAAATGTTACTTTCAATGGTGGCTGCCGTTACTTTACTACTGCATTCTCAGAGGAACCTCATCTGACTTTCCCATAAGTGAACTTAACCGCTTTACCCTCCCTTAATTAATTATGCCTTTTTTCTTTGTGAAATGCTCACATTCTGGCTCTTCACTTCACGTGATCAGGAAGTGAGAAGTACCCTGACAATTGGCACAATTCAGGAAGAGTGTAAAGGTTATCACCACCTACATAGCGGGGAAAGAACAGCTGCTTCTTTTATAGATTTTCTTTTCCCCCATAGAATTCCACTGAGTGACTCTATACCCTTGAACGGGTGTTCTGTATAACACATTATACACTAAACATCTTGTGAATTCATTCAGGGACAAGACCTGACTGTATGCATAACACCTCCTCCTCCTCTCCTTTCCTGCCTTTGCATACCTGTTTATTCTGTAAGGGAACCCAGGAGCACAGAGAAGGTGCTGCAACACACTCTGATGGGTCTCTCACCTGGGGCAGTCAGGCACAGCTGGAGGTCCTGTGGAGTGCGTGCACCTCCTTATAGCTTTGGTACAGACATCGTTACAGCCTGTTTGTGTTTGACCTCGATACAAGATTCATTCCCTACTCTCACACTTGCTATTTGCCAGAAAAAAAAAGCCACACCACACTCATGGGCAAGTCTTTCTTTCCTATATTTTAGGAAAACAAGCAAATGAACAAAACCAAACCAAAACAAACATAAAACCTATTGTGATCAGAATTGAGGCTAAATGAATCACACTAATTGTTCTGGGTATAAATAGTGGTTAAGGTGGAAATTCTTTTATATATTGGAAATTCCTAAGACATGGAATCTGTAGATAAAAACCAGATAGAATGGAGCAAGGGTATTGATAACCTTTAAAATATAACTGAAAAACATGACGCTGGGCTCTTTGATCTTTTGGAAATGAACTTCCATCCTTTGTTTATAAAAATACTCCTGCTTTAACAGTAACAGTTAATACACAAAACTATTTCCTTTATTTGAAGATAAATATAAACATAGTAATATTTAGGATATGGTATCATCTGTTAGGTTATTCAAGTTGCTTTCTGTTTTGTTTACTGATCATAGCAATACCTAAGCCCTGTTACATGTAAATGTGACCAAACCTCCAATCTTTTCCCATGTAAGCTGCGAAGCATAGTCTAAGATCTTGCTGAAATTGGTCCATAACTGTTTGTCTGCTATATATCTTTAAGATTCTTTTTCTCTGAAGACATATGGCATAGTTTACCAGTTGCCTGTATTATTTATCATCTCAATTGATACTAGGAAATATATGTTTTTGATTCATAAGTTATCCATTTTTATTTTCCTGCTTGCTGCTTTTTGAGTGCTTTTTCTCCTTAAGATTTAGGTTCTAATGTTCAAGATAAGATAGATAATTATACTATTGCTGGTTCCTTGTGCTTTGTGAGCAAAAGTTGTACAAATATATAATTATATCTTTTCCTAGGTCTTTGAATAAGCAAAACCTGCAGTGGGAACACTGGCATGGCAATTTCACAACAAAATGAGATATGTAATGTGTATTCAATAATGTATATATAAATTGTACATACCTTCATGTTTTGAAGTGGGATTATATAGATTTTTCTGCATTATCTTGCTAAATGTCAATATATGATGGTGAATGTTTGTAGCTTTTGACATAGCAAATTCAAATATCAAACAGCCAGCTTCATTCTTTTTGAATTACATACTGAAACTCTGTTTCTTTTCACATACTAGTATTTAGTTAATCCAGGATGCTTTGTTGCAACAAATAGCGTGTAATGAATTCAAACGCAACTTTACTAATGACAAAACAAATCTAGTTGTATGACAGATCAACCATTTCTGTTGATATGGTCAGTGAAACAAAAAATGGGTATTATTCTAAAATGCTGTTAAAGTAAAGAGTGATTGGTCTTTGCTTGGTATCTCCATGAGGTACTATAGATCTCTGCTGAAGTGATGGCAAGTCTTCAACATTGTACTTTTCCACTGTACACCAGTGATTTCTTTTTTTTCAAAATTGTTTTCCCTTATAAGAATCACATTCTTATCTTTTATTTTCCCTTGAGTTACAGGAGGGAAAAGATAGACAAGTTACCTCTTCAAGCCCCAACTCCAGTGCCACTGTGTCAAAATGCATTTGTGTAGTAAGTGACCATTTCTTTTCCCCAAGGGCCATTTAGTCACCTCCAGAATGTGCCTGTCCTTCACAAAGACAAAGGACAAGAGAGAAAGAACATTCCTATCTCGATATCCCTACACTGGTAGCTACTGTAGCTTTGGACTCTCCCTTCAGTGCATCACTTATTGGAAATCTACAGAAACCTTCAGTGAGATACACAAAAATAACAAAAGGATATTTTGAAACAAAATGAGATGCTTACCTTAATTTTCTTTCTATTTTTCTTTTATCCTTTTCCCATAATTTGGTATGTTTTCTAGATATTTATTGTTAGAAAATATGTTGGCAATTATAAGCTCCATTCAGTGCACTGCGACCATAAACATCAATTTTGTATGACCAAGTTTCCAAAATAACGAGTACCCTAAACAGTCTCAAAAGGAGTTAGTCTTTTAAAAAAGTTGAATCTCTAACATCACCAGAGATCATGCCTCTTTTTATTGTTAACATCCTTCTATGTGAAATAACTTCTGAAAACAAAAAAGGATTTTTTTTTTTCCCTCTCAAAAGCCTTAAACCTTAAAAGATCCTGCTTAATTAATTGTTAACACATTTAACAAACTGTATTTATGCTTAGAGGTGGTTCTCTTTTTTTATAAGACTACAAAGAAAGAAAGGACTATCTAATGGAAATAATATTAAAGAAGTGTTGTTTTTTTTCTTAGGCACAAACAACAATACTTGTCTTTTGGATCACAGATTTATAAGTGGTAGTGACCACACAAAAAGAAAAATCCATCCTAACTATCTCTTATTGTAGCCAACATGAACTGCAAATCTCAAAAAGCAGAATAAATCATAAAAGAGAACATAAATCAAAATGTAAAAATACAAACTAACCAAAATATAAAATAAAATACAAAAAAATGCACTTAAGCACTTTTGACTTTTCAAAGGTAGTCATTATATATCACAAACTGCTTCCAAATGCTTATACTATGCAATATCCTGTAGAAATAGTGTTTCCACTAAAATAGACTCTATACCCACTTCTGCTGTGAATTGCAACTTTGTTATACATGTGCATTACATGAAAGAATGTATTATAATTAGTGACATTTTTAGTCAAACTAAAACAAAGCAGTAGGCTCTTACACGCAGCTTTGTTGGTAGGAATTCAAGCTATGTTCCAGGGGGGTAGCCCATAATACCTTTTATTTCTCTTCACTATTTGGTGACTTACCCTGAAGTTTCCAATTTTATATTATTTTGTTACGGTTTTAATTATGGCATTACTAATTGAGCTGTTTGAAAACTTACTGTTTCTTCTCCTAATCTTAAACAACCATAAAATAATTTCTATTTATCATAAATGAATTATTTACAATGAGGGACTAGTAAAAGTTTATCAAGAAATGAGACTTTGTCAGGCTCTGAACCTAACTTCTTAGGCTTTGAACAGGGAAGCTGAAACAAGAATGGTAGAGCTAGCAGTGAAAAAATGTGAATATGAATATTATTTCCCCTCTTAGTGATTTCAAACAAAAATGAAATAGTGATCTTTTCTAAAATCATGTTATTTAAAATGTGATTATCTGACAAAAGCCTGGTAAGCAGGGTGGTTTTTTTCTTGTCTGTTTCAAAGGAAGTTCATTGACATTCTTTAAACAAATCTAAAAGCTATTTGCACTTCAGTCAAAAAAAAACCCAAGAAAACCAACTATAATTTCTGCTTCTAAGAACTAAGTAATGACAAAAATATTCTGTTTCAAATTCAGAAATTAACTGATGCTAACATGAAATTTAAAGAAAGTATAAAAGTGGTGTAAGCAACACATGCAAGAAAGATTAAAGTAATAAAGATTTGCCGTAAATGTAAATGGACAATGAATGGGGTTTAGGGATGGTTTATTTAATTTAAAACTGTCATTCAAATAACATCTTGTTCAACTTAATTCTGTTTATGAAAGCAAATGAAATATAAGCCTATAGATATAATCTCCCAAATACAGTAATCACATAGCATAAAGGGAAATTGTTTGTTTGTTTGTTTGTTTTTTTAACTGACTCCTGTAAATAATTATACTCTGCCTAAGAATTTTTTTTAATTCAGAATCAGTTCCTTTAAGTCTTCCTAACAGGGATGCCTGACAGAAGACGAGATCAGCAAGCTCATTGTATCAGCTTTGCTCAGCTGTATCTTTTTACATTTGACAAAAAACATGGAAACTCTTGCTATTTAGGATAAAATAATAATTAAAGCAAGCTATTCGCCCACTAGTTACATCAGAATAGTAGCTCCAAAAAAGAAAAAATATAAGTAGATATGAATACATTTACTGTCTAGCATATATTCTATGAGAAAAATACATTGTTACCTGATGTAATCGCTTGTTGGAAAGCTAGTTTATAGAATAAATTTGTTTTCCCAAATGAAATGTGAAGTGAGTTAGGCACTTAGAATATTATCAGTCGACCAGGACAGCCTAGGAAAACATTATTTCTTCAGCAGTTAAAAACTGAGTAGTTCTGTAGGTTTGACATTAACAGTCTCATCAACATTGAAGATAGGAGGTGTGAGTTTGTGCCTTCTTTGGGGTATCTTATGTTGTTTCTTCAGGACAGCTTTAACTTTTATTGGAGGTCTGTGTTCTAGGGAGAGTTTGAATGCAATTTTTATCTTTTTTTAAATTATGAATTATGTTCTTCTTTTCTTAGAACTGTTTGAACAAGTACAAATAAAGCAATAAGAAATGTGATGTTTGTTGTGCTTTTTGTTAGATGGTTTTGTTTTGTTGTTTTTGATTTTTCTTTAATCAAACAGAATAATAAAGCCTTTGACATCTCTGTGAAGTCTTTTTTTAAATAATCTTCAACTCTTTCATTTCCTTGTTGAAGTGGAATGTTCTTTTTGCTTTTTTTCACATTTCAATTGTAGGCAGAGCACTAATAGCTGAAAGCTTTAAGAAATGAGGTGTATGCTGCTGACAATATGACCATAGAAAAATTATTTGAGTTAATATAAAACACTTGCTGTTTGTTTGGTTTTTTCCTCATAGTCAAACTACCAAATGTGGAAACATAAAAAAGTGACAAGACCTTTAAAGAGAAATTTTCAAACTATGTTTAAGGGATATTTGTTGTTATTATTATTAGACGTGATAAATTAATTTAATTTTAGGATTTCTGTCCTTCTTACAGTTAGGTTCTCTCATGAAAGAAGTTTGTGATAGTTTGGATAGACAAGGAAAAAAACATTTTGTATTGAATTTCCATTACCTATGTACCATATTTCCTGTATTTGTAGATGATGAATGCATTCCTAAGTTTCATATCTTGAGCACAACATTTTTTTAAAAAGTTTCTAAGACATAACAGACTACATCCAAGGGTGCTAAGAGAGCTGATGAATCTCCTTGCAAGGCCACTTTTTCTATCATCTGACAGTTTGTCGAGCTTAAGGAGGAACCCCAAAGACCAGAAAAAAGTTGCATGATCTTCAACAAAAGCCAAAACCTTGACCTGTGTAACTGCAGGATGACCTTTATTTCAATTCCTGGGGAAATCATGGATCAAGTCCTCTTGAAAGCCATTTGCTGGCAAGTGAAGAAATTGATTGGGAACAGCTAGCATGAATCTATCAAGGGTAAATCACACCTGACCAGCCTGATTACTCTTTTATAATAAATCTCTAGATTGCTGGACAAGGGGAGAGCAGTGGATGTTGCCTACCTCAACCTTATCAAGGCTTTTCACTCTGTCTGTTCATCCAGGGTTGGACATGTGAAAACTGTAGGAGATAACCGTAAAAAAAGAAAAGAGAAAAGAAAACAAACAAAAAAAACCCCAAAAATGCCGAAAAAACAAACCAACCAAAAAAACCCCCAGGTTGAATGATAGGACAGAGGGTAGTGGTTAATGGGTCATACTGTACCAGCAACCAGGAGCAAGAAGAGTACCACAGGAATCTACCCTGGGATATTCCATTTTGTCATTGACTGTGAAGAAGCTATGAAGTGCGCTCTCATCAGGTTAACAGATCACATCAAATTGGGAGAAACAGTCGAATGTGCTCAAGAACAGTGCTGCTATCCAGAGGGACCTATACAGGCCAGAGGAATGAGCCTACAGAAGCTCTATGAAGTACAACAAGGGCAAGTGTTAAGTGCTGTACTTGGGAATTAATAATTCCTGCACACAGTAAAGGCTGGGGAGTGGCTCTCTGGAAAAGGCCTTGGTGTCCTGGAGGACAGCAAGCTGAGTGTAAACTAGCAGCATGCCTTGGCAGTGGAGAAGGTCGAAAGCATCCTGGGCTGGATTAACAAGAGCACAGATTGACGGAAGTGATTATTCTTCTTTACTTGGCCCTCCTTAGAATCCATCTACAATGGTCCATCCAGTTTTGAAAGACTGATTAACTGAAGTGAGTTCAGTGGAGGGCTGCCAAGGTGATCAGGGGCTTGAGCACTTGCCCTGTGAGGAGAGCCTGAGGAAGCTGGGCTTTTTCAGCCTGTAGAAGTAAGGTCTAATATCAGCCTGCCAGTAGCTGTGAAGAGGTTATTGAGAGGACAGGGGCATGGAGGATGAGGGGACAATGGGCATAAGTTAGAACAAGAGAAGTTCAGAATAAATATAAGGAAAAACTTTGTCCCATGTAGACAGTTAAGCCGTGGAACAGGTTGCCCAGACCAGTCTCCATCCTAGGAGGTTTTCAAGAGCCAACTGGATAAAGCCCTGAGCAATCTGGTCTAACCTTATAGCCAAACCTGCTTTGGCAGCAGCTTGTCCTAAAGCCCTCCAGAGGTCCCTTCCAGGGGACCTTAGGGAGTGGATCCGGAAAGCCAAGACACAGCTGGAGCTGAACTTGACTAGGGACATGAAAAATAACAAGAAGGCTTTCTTCAGGTACGTAGGACAGCAAAAGGAGATGAAAGAAACTGTACCCTCGATGAGCAAAACAGGAGATCTGGCTACAACTGACATGGAGAAGGCTGGGATACTCAACAATGTTTGTGCCTCCGTTGTCACTGGCAAGTGCTCTAGCCACACCGCCCAACTCACAGAATCCAAAGGCAGGGACTGGGAGAATGAAGTACCATCCACTGTAGGAGAAGATTAGGCAGGTTCAAAACCATCTGAGGAACCTGCATGTGCACAAGTCCATGGGACCTGATGACATGCATCCAAAGGTCCTGAGGGAAATGGCAGATGAAATTGCTAAGCCACTACCCATCATATTTAAGAAGTTGTGGCAGTCTGGTGAAGTTCTCACTGACTGGAAAAGGGGAAAGATAAATCCCATTTTTAAAAAGGGAAAAAAGGAAGATAGGGAAAGACACCTCTGTGCTCAGTAAGCTTATGGAGCAGATCCTCCTGGAAACTATACTAAGACACATGGAAAAGAAGGAGGTGATCAGTGACAACCAACATGGCTTCACTAAAGACGAATCATGCCTGACAAATTTGGTGGCCTTCTACGATGGGGTTACAGCATTGGTGGGTAAGGGAAGAGCAACTGACATCATCCTCCTGAACTTGTGCAAAGCATTTGATACTGTCCCACACAACATTCTTGTCTCTAAATTGGAGAGACATGGATTTGATGGATGGACTACTCAGTGGATAAGGAATTGGCTGGATGGTCATTCTGAAAGGATTGCAGTCAATGGCTCAATGTCCAGGTGGAGACCAGTGATGAGTGATGTCCCTCAGAGGTCCATATTGGCACCAGTGTCATCTTTTCTGGGGACGTGGACAGTGGGATTGAGTGCACCCTCAGCGAGTTTGCAGATGACACCAAGCTGAGTGGTGTGGTTGATACTCTAGAGGGAAAGGTTACCATCCAGAGGGACTTTGACAGGATAGATAAGTGGGCCCATGTGAACTTCATGCAAGGTCCTACACGTGGGTTGGGGCAATTTCAAACATGGATACAGGCTGGGCGAAGAATGGATTGAGAGCAGCCCTGAGGAGAAGGACTTGAGGGTACTGGTGAATGGAAAACTGAATATGAGCTGGCAATGTGCACTTGCAGCCCAGAAAACCAACCACATCCTGGACTGCATCAAAAGAAGCATGGTCAATGGGTCGAGGGAGGTAATTCTCCCCATCTATTCAGTTCTTTTGAGAGTCCACCTGGAGTACTGTGTTCAGCTCTGGTGCCCCCAGGATAAGAAAGACCTGCTGATGTGGGTCCAGAGGAGGTCCACAAAGATGATCAGTGGGCTGGAGCACCTCCCCTGTGAAGACAGGCTGAGATAGTTGGGGTTGTTCGGCCTGGAGAAGAGAAGGCTCCAGGGAGACCTTATAGCAGCCTTCCAGTACTTAAAGGGGGGGGCTACAGGAAAGGTGGGGAGGGACTCTTTATCAGGGAATGTAGTGATAGGACAAGGGGTAATGGGTTTAAACTGGAAGAGGGGAGATTTAGGTTAGATGTTAGGATGAAATTCTTTACTGTTAGGATGGTGAGGTGCTGGAACAGGTTACCCAGGGAAGTTGTGGATGCCCCATCCCTGGAAATGCCCTATCAACTTGTGAAATGCAGGTGGGTGAGAAATGGTTTTAAGAAGATCCCTCCATGCTTGTAACCACCAGTGAAAGTTCAAGACAATATGTAATCTGAGAGAATATCATAGCTATAACGATTGTAGAAATAAGAGAGAGTCATTCAGATATCTTGAAGTTAAGTCTACTGAGGTGAAATGTTATTTAAGTATAGAGAAGTTATTTTTGCATGTTTGTCCATAATGTGTTTGTATATAAATGTGTATATATACTTATGTATAGCCTCCTTTTGACTTTGGGCAATTCTTTTTGTGTCACTACTCCCTTTTTTTTGTCATGTCATTAGTTCATCAATTTAAGCTGTATTGAAAAAATAGACAGTGTTTACACAGTGGGATGCTGGTCTATTGCTAATTTTAAACACTCACATACTACAAGTGAAATTTTACTTAATACCATTATTGCCTAAATTTTAAAAAATAAAATGAAGTAGGAATAATTTTCGTCATATCCTTTTAATTTCAAGTACTCTATTAACACAAAGAGCTCTGATTTTTCTAAGATCTTTATAGAGAATTTCCTCCTTAAGAAGCTGGAGTACAGAATCAGACTCTGTGGTGCGTTTCAGGAACTGTTGTTATGTAGATGATTTTCATTTGCTTATAATAATGTACAGTTATTTTCTAGATGTGAGCATATATGCACAGGAGTTTGTTTTCTTCTTCCAGAAATAAATTCAGTATTTATTTCAACAGAAATTGAAAAGGAAAGCTGTGGGGATCCTGGAACACCATTATATGGTATCAGAGAAGGGGATGGATTTTCTAACCGTGATGTTTTAAGGTTTGAGTGTCAGTTTGGATTTGAATTAATTGGAGAGAAATCTATCATTTGCCAAGAAAACAACCAGTGGTCTGCAAACATACCAATCTGCATTTGTATGTACCAAATCTTTTTTTCTTATTATTTTTAATACATAACATTATGATAAGATTTTCCTTATATGTAGTAATTTGTGTGATTGATTACAGGGTTAGCACAATGCAATTAATTCGCTGACGGGATGAATATACTTTTATTCAGTGGTGGGTCTGCCTAATGATTACGCCCAAGACAGGTTCTAGAACTGTTAAAATATTTTTTTCTTTTACTTGCAACTATTAAAGCAGTTATCTTTATGTGGTTTGATATAATGTTTGGTTTTTTTTTTTTTTAATAGGATTCTGTAGATTTTGTATGTATGTTACAGTTTTTGTAGCTACTCTTATAGGTTAATATATTTCCTTAGAATAGAAGTTGCTGAATTGTAATTGTCATTTAAATGATTTACATTTTTTTGCCTATGTATTATATATGAATATCTTTCAGCACTTAAATGATCATAGACATTTATTGCTGTCTTCCACTTACATTATACAGCATAAGTAAAACCAATGTTATGATACGTACTTGTGGCAATATCTTTCTTTAACATTTCCACTAAAATACTACAGATCAAATATATTCAGAGTGGAATCAGTTGCTTTCATCCCTGCAACTCAATTTAATAAGGCTTAACTGAAATGGTTGAATATAAAATATTATCCTGATAACAACAAAACAACTCTGTTGTCTCTTTGAGGCTAGTTAATTTCTTGTGCTTCCGTGTGAACAACAAATGATAAGGGCGCTATTGACTTTCTGCCTCTTTAATGTGCTCAGTGAGAGGTCTGTTCATCTAAACAGTTCCCTAAAGGAGAAAATAAGTGGTGCCAAGTGATTAAGGATTGTTGAACATGGGTAAATTGTAAGGACTGCTGTGGGCTTCCAATGCAACAAGGACGTTCTTTATTACCTGGGGGCTCTGCTTGGGAGGTAGTTTTATTGAGGGGAAGGGAATACAAAGGAAAAAAAACAACTTCTTTCTGGTTTCACAGATCATAACAAATACTGAATTATTCAGTTGAGGTAATGAGCAAGTTTAAGGATCTCTTACAGAAAGTTAGTAATAAAATAAATCCTTATTTAAATGTTTTATTCTATTATCTAATTTCTTTCTCTCTTTTTTGGCAGTTCCTTGCCTTTCCAATTTCACTGCACCAATGGGAACAGTTCTTTCACCTGATTATCCAGAGGGATATGGGAATAATTTGAACTGTATCTGGACAATAATTTCAGACCCTGGGAGCCGAATCCATCTCTCTTTTAATGACTTTGACTTGGAATCTCAGTTTGATTTCCTTGCAGTTAAAGATGGTGACTCTCCAGACTCCCCCATAATAGGAACATTTACTGGTGCTGAAGTTCCTTCCCATCTTACCAGTAATGGTCATATTTTGCGTCTGGAATTTCAAGCTGACCATTCAATGTCAGGACGTGGATTTAACATCACTTATAACAGTGAGTAATAGTATCATTTTATGTATGTGTGTTTCGTTTTCAATATACAGTTTACGAGATGTATACAAGTAGGTCAAAATGAAGTTATAGTAGTACACCTTCAAAAAAATCCTGTATAGCTACAGATACCTAATTCAGGTCTTTAAATTGTCTTTCAAATACAGTGTTAGGGCTAAAAATATATGTATATTTATCATTTATGGCATTAGAGATCATCATGATGGGAGTGTTTAGAAGACTGACAAATCAGGCCAGTTTCAAACTGTAAAACAGAAGTTTACTAAATTTGTTAACAGCACACTTTGTACTGCTGGTTAAATCCTACATAATGTTAATCAACATCATTACATATACAAAGCTGTTACTGTCGAACACTCATATGCTAGTTTAGCTGTGAACATATATAATATCCTGGAGCTGATGGCTGCAGTCCCTGCTAGCTCTTAGTCACCGGGGTTAACAGGCAGCCATAGGATATCTTTGATAAGAGAAGTCAATCCACAATAGGCTTGTCTTCTTTTTGTCTATTTTACCTTCGTTAAGGCTGATGATCTTAAGCTATTTTTTCCACTCCCAGGAAAGGAGGACTCCTGTTCTTCCGGTATTACTTAACTTGTTCTTTTTAATTTTGCCAGTCATCCCTGTGTATTCAGGAGGATATCTGGCCTGTTTACAGTCCCTTGTGCTTATCTTGTCTTTTGTTTAGCAATTTTTTTCTACTTGGATGCCTTCTGTGTGCAACAACACCTGTCTATCTTTACCCTTTTGGTGATTAAATTACTTAAGTGCGTATGTAAAATGCTTGTATGACATGCCTGGCTACACCATTACAATGTTAAAAAGAGTGCTTACATATTGTTGTTAGTTACTCTGGTTTGGCATGCTTGTATATAGGCTGGAGGTAAGTTCATGTTAATTATATTCTGATTAATACACTTTTAACTTACAGCTGTAACACTCCTGGAGAGAGAAATTTCTAGACTGCCATTCAGAGTAACTGCTGTAAATAGTAGTTGGGCTTCTGTCTTGGGTGCTCTGAGTTGTACTTACCTGTTGTAGCTTTTGGAAGGGAAACCAGCATCTTCTGTCACCTTTTGTATTTCATTTATCTATTACATAGAAACAGAGAGTTTCCCATTAAAACAGAGTTCTCTATATTTCACTTGCTTCTTTCCTGAGGGAGGTGAAAAGGTTGAAACTAACCAAAAACATAAATAGCTCCATATTTACTACTTGGCACTAGGTTCACTGATAACGTAACAATGGAAGGTGACATTAATATCTTCTCCAGTACTACATACCATTAACACTCTACTCACCCTACTTTTTGCTGGCAAAATTGTTACATTTCTTCTCAAGGACATATGAAGAACTGCCTATGTTGTATTGCTATCAAATTATTTGGCATTTATCCCACACCAAAGCCCAGGCAGGATATATTCCCAGCTGGAGCAGATATGATGATGCAATATGGAAGCCCACAGCATAAATAACATTGCAAAATATAACGCGAGGCTTTCCTGGGAGCATATGCAAAATTAAAAATTAAATTTTGCCACCCCAGCAGTGAAGTAAGAAGGACTGGGTTTAACCAAGTTGTTCCTTTTGAGGAGTTGGAAGGAAATCAGAAGGAGAGGAAATGTCTGAAGTATCAGGCTTGCTACTGCTACTGTAGAAGATGGCAGGGGTGAGTGGCTGTTGTGGGGATCATCGTATCCTCCACCCAGAGCTGCCCCACCTCACACAATTGGATTTTTTTTTCTTTTTTTTTTGATGGGAGGGTTAGCAGAGTAGTTTTTCGTGCCAACAGGTAGACAAAATAGGCAAAAGAGGATGGATATTTTGATATTCCCAAAAGTCTGATGTCATGAATAACTGGTCCCACTCCTGTCTTTCTCCCCAACACCTAAAAGTAGGATAATTCCAGAGGTTTACCTGGAATATGTGTGAATCTTCCACTGCATGATTTGAAGGAGAGCTGTATATCCACATCTCCCCTTCCCAGAAGAATATGTCACATGCCTGGGTATATGAAAAAAAAAAAATAGTCTTTATTATTGAAGATGTTTTACTCTGAATAAAACAAAAAGGATACATTAAACCAAAGAGGAAATGAGATTGAGTAAGCTTGGTAACTGAGAGACCCAGACTCCACATTTTTCTCCAAGGAATGTTAATAATTAATATTATTTTCATAGTATTGCAGGGACTAAATTCCCCTGTGGCTCTCTACTTTTCTTGCATCATAGTTCACCTCTCCATCTTTTCTTCTTCTCTCTCTTTTGTTTTGTTTGGTTTTAGGCTGTCAACCTTTCAGAGAAGTATTTCGTAAGATTTACCTTGAACATTGCTGTCTGAATAGGAAAGAGATAAGCTGGCACCAGATTACTGTGTAAACATTCTTTTTCTGATATTGTCTTATATTTCAGCTCCCAGCCTCTATCTCAGCTGCTTCATCCCCAGGTCATTTCTGACAAATGTAGAATGCAAGCTTGAAGAAAATGTGGTGTTTTCTTATTGGTTTCTATAGCTACCAGTCATCATTGCAAACTAAACTTTGAACTGTAGCTAGGTATCTTAGTACTGTCACTAAGTATTGGAAAGTCTGGGGTTATTCAGGACTACTGAAATATAAAATCAGTTATAATGAAAATGAGATATTCAATCTATGTTTCTGAACAGAAGTTGTAACATTTGCTCTATGTTTTCTTATGTTTCGTGTTGTTTTAACATCTATAAGGGTTCTACTTTGAGGTTTCACTGTGGTGTGCTCAATGGTGTCAAGCCTAACTCTAGTAATGAGAAAACAAATATTATTAGAGAGTCTAAGGCAGTCTTCTTGGATAAAAATTAGGCCTGTGTATAAATGGATATTCTCAAGTAATCCCATTTTGCAAAACTAAAACTAAATATAGGTCACTTAAGGTAGGATTTACATTAAAAATGAAAGATGCAGGTGATTTGCGTGAAATAATCCTTATAGTTAGTTTTTATTTGGAAATACAATTCATCAAACACTGTCATGACTCCAGGTTTAATATTGCAGTGCCATATAAATATACTAATCAGAATAAATTCTGGTCTTTTAAAAAATTTGCAGACTTCCTTGGGCATGTGGTAGTCTGATTATGATATCTCTCAATTAATAGTCACTTACGGTGTACCAAATGGTACAATTTTAGTTTTTATAAAGAAGTAACAACACAATATTAACTTTTACCAGTTGTATAATGAAACCCATTCACTCTGAAAATAAATATTTTAAAGAAGTGTTTCTATATTTGAGCAGTTTAACACATTTATGTTTTTATTTATTTTTATGGGTGTGTTTATGTTAGAATGGAGGTGTCCATGTGTTTGTTAAACTCTGTAGTTAGAATCTACTTAAAAAAGCAAAAGTAACTCCAGAATATGTGTCTAATCTTTATTCAGTAAAGACAACTGCAATCTGATAAATTACAGAAATAATCTTTCCATAATAAATAGTTTAAGGCAAAGAGAGAGGATGAAAAAGGAATTAATATCATTTTCGCTCTGTCTTGGCATTTGTAAACCCAAAGTTAATTAAAAATATCCATTTTCTCCTAACACTCCTGCTTATATATTTCAAAGCTATCAGTCTCTTTTTGCCCCCTTCAAGAGCAGAAACAGAATATCACAGAAAAAGAACAACATGATCAATCTTTTCTAAAAAGAACGTAGACTACTAACTTAAATAATTTAATTAATGTTTTTTATGTATAGGATGGAGAAGAATAAAACTGAGTTACTAGTCCGTAATCTGATTTTCAAATCGTATTTCTCAGAAACTATTTTTTCCTCTTTTTTTTTTTTTATTATGGCAACATATGTGGTCTCAGATAATTATTCTCATTCCAATAAAAGTAAATGTAAATTTAACTTCTGTTGGAAGTAAGCAAAAATTAGACAAAGATTTCCAATGAGTTAAATTTTGGGACAAGCCCACAGAAATATGTGTTTTGAAATGAATGATGCACAGAATGTTCTGATAACCAGAGGAACGGGAACTCAAAAGGCTGTGATTTTCAGCTTGGTCAGATCCTTGTATTGGTTTACTTATACCTGGCTATGCACTACTGTTGATGCAAAAGGGGGAAAGAGGCAGGAGAGTGCTATACTGGGTACTGCAGAACACAGGAACATAGCAACCTGAAATTACATTGGTTTAAGTTGGTATCAAAGTGCATACTTACACCTGGCTCCTTGCTTCCAGTTTCTAACCCAAACCCACAAGCATTTCTGGTCTCTGTGATGGTATTTATAAACCCAGTCATCCTTTAACCTTCCCTTTAATAAGTTACATGCGTTGAACTCCTCAATTTAAGGGAAAGTCTGAGCCTTTTATCATATTTGTGACTCCTTTATGAATGCTTCCCACTTCACCTACATCTTTATTCAAATATAGAGATCAGAACTACACACAGTATCTGAATATAGTCACATAAATTACAAGTGATGAAGTCTCTCTGCTTCAGTCTGGATTTCCTAGTTTGGGTCAGGACAAAATGCACACATTAATTACTATGCAACAATTGGACCCATGTGAAGGAGAATGGATATTAATTGCCTGTGACAAAGGAGTTAATGCAAAGAATTACCTCTATCTCCCCTCTCTTCACTGGTAGAAGCAGGGGTTCTCAGCGGTTGGGAGAAAGTGTGTCAGCTCAGGCCGTGAGAGTTTAGTCCCAGATGTCCCTGTAGGTCCTCCATGGGCAGGCATTCCAGAAGCTGGAGTCATGCCAGTTTCCCTTTGGCCTGAGGTGGATGAGTTTTTTGAGGTGGAGACCGTCTTCCAGATTGTTTGATTTTTGCTGGTTGGTGGACTGCATTGAGCTGTTGCTCACTGATCGAGATGTAGGAGGTGCTGGACAAATATTTTTGTATAAGTTTAGATTTGCTGTTTCTGCCAGTTATGCAGGGAGTTTTTGTTGCTGTTTTCACTACAACTGTTTAATTGTGCTTTATCTAGCAAAAGTTACAACCCTATGAACTACACAGCAACATGCCGAAGGTCAAACTGCGGGCCTCTGACATCAGCCTAATTACTCAAGTGATTTCAGCTTGGTAGGCCAAGACAGCGACGATCCCAGATGCTGCTTTTATATCCAAAGACTGCTTTAGTCTGTTTTATTACTGTGGTAGGGTATGTCCATCATGGCACATTTTTGCTGGCACTCCCTCCTGCCAGATTTTTCCAGTCTCCGTACTTCCCAAGATAGAATTCTTCAAACTGTTATGTACTACACAGAACAAGTTTACATGTGACGGTACTGAATAACCTACTAGTTGTTTGCGTAACCTTTCACAACTGTTTTTTATGAAGTATCTTTTTATTATTTGATATTCTCTTAACTTCTGTTTCTTCTTTGAAATTTTCCTCTGAAACGGTTACATTTACTGCAAAGTCATTGCTAGACTTATCAGCTAAAACTCTTTGTAGGGCAATCTACCAAAACAATTAATCATGCCAGTGGTCCACTCCTTTCTAGCCCTGTTTCCAAGGACCTTTCAGAGCAGACCAAATGAGTTATGGTTAGCTTCATTCTTGCCTTCCTATCTCTTGAGATCTCTGCAGTTCCTCCCCTTCACATTTTTGGATGCAAAATGAAGGTTTTAACATCCTTCTGAGTTAATATCAGAACTGAAAGTACTTCACCATCACCCTGTGCTATGATTATGCTGCCTGGCTTTTTTCCAGGTACTACTTAAAATACCAGTACAATGATGATAGTTGATGAGTATAAATGCCGGGAAAACTGTATCTCCTCTTTACATGTAATATTGCATAAAGAACTTTTCCATGGTTTCTTGATTTATTGATGATGGGTAAAATATTAATATTAAGGATATACCCCTGTGTTCTTTTTCTTTTCAGTTTAAGTCTTGTATATAATATTACAGCTCCACCATGAAGTTTTTCAGAAGTATAGGCAGACTGAATTTTACTCATCAATTAATGTAACTGCAGCCAGGCTAGGCTAAAAGAGTGACTGCTGTTGTTGGGAAGGGTTGTCTTTCACTCTCTTGCCTCCCATAGCCACCCTGTACAGTACAATCACTTCCGTAGGAGCGGCAGTAGCAGCCACAACTCTCAGTTCCTGAGCTGAAATACAGAGCAATGAACCGATTTTGCAGCCTTAATAAACTGAGATCTTGCACTAGCAAGCTATACCTGGAGTCAACATTTATCTACATTTACAGATAACAATATTGAAAATCTATCTCTGTGTTGTCTTAAGTGAGTAAGAAAAACAATCAACCCCCTCACTAAAAGTGACAACTGTGCGCAAAGTATTGAAAAAGTTTTTGTAACATCTATGAAAAAGTATGGGATTGTGACATTTTTTAATGCCATCCTCAAATGGTAGATAACTATTCAATGAAAGCACTATTTTCATTCCCAATGTATGCAGCGTTTCCTAATTTAAAATGTCAATAAACAAATGCTTTCTCTTGTCTGTTATGATGATTCTTCTGTAATGCAATATCTGAGAAATCTTTCTACTAAGTTAATGAAATGTTACTTTTTTAAAAAATTCATGGGGGAGCTTGGATATGTTTTGTCTAGCAGACAGATTAGTAAAACTGCCGAAAAATACTGTCAATATTATCTTTTTAGGATGTAGTCTCCATATGTAGGCATATTTATGAAGATGTAATTTGCAGTCATCATGTGTGAGGAAAGTGGATATTGTGCTTCTGATATTTGTTCTCACTGAAAAATCAATGTTTTCTAAAATTTAAGATTTATATGCAGTATTCTTAATAAATAAAACATCAAAATATAATTAATTAATGTATACCTTTTAATAATATTACAGTAAATATGACTGCTCACTTCTGGTAGGAAGATGAGCTTGTTTGTTCTCCCAGTGTAAGGTGTATTCTGTAGTAAAAGACATGGACTGTCTTTGTTATAGTATCTAGATATAGGATATTCCTAGATATAGGAAATTACAATTTTTTAATTTCCCCATAGATAAACTTGAAATTTTGGAGTGATTTGTACATACTTGGAATTTCTTTGACCTTAGATATTACGATATGGTTAAAGTTCCAGATTTTCTTTTTTTCACCAACATCACCCCTTTCGTAGCTGTTCACCAGCTCACAAAATAGACTATGGCAACATCAGGCACACTGAGGTCAGTATGGCTCGAATGGTTGTGATGGTGAATTGAAAATACGAAAGGTGACCAAAGTTATATCATAGATGCTTGCCCTGCCCTTCTCATGGATGCTTCTGGCCCATTGTAACATTGGATAGGATGAGCTGTTGAGAAGGAGAACTTAGCCATCCCTGATATCTGCCAGTGCTTAGCTGTCCAAACTAAGATTCTTGCTGATATAACTTTACCATATTTTAGGCCATTTTTTTGTACTAGGGTACATTTTCTGTTGTTGGTCAAACTTTCATTTTTTGTTGCTTCCTAATATAAATAGTGTGTTCTTAATAGCAGAATTAGCAGAATATAATCCTAAAAATGTCATTTTACTTGCCAGAGTTATCACTCTATTCCTCTCCCCCCTTCCCCTGCCTTTTTTTTTTCTTTTGAAAAGCATTTGGACATAACGAGTGCCCTGATCCTGGAGTGCCAATCAATGCTCGGCGTTTTGGGGACAACTTTCAGCTGGGGAGTTCAATTTCTGTTATATGTGAGGAAGGATTTATTAAAACACAAGGAACTGAAACAATTACTTGCATGCTAATGGATGGGAAAGTAATGTGGAGTGGACCTATTCCTAAGTGTGGAGGTATGTATAATATTTCTTTCTAATTCAAGAGAACTTGCTGTAATGTCTTTTAAGTTGTCACCAAATGAAGTTTAGATTGTTGCAAATGGATAGCACAAAGCTCATGTAAAACCTAGTCCTTAATAAAAGATTCTAGTGAGGAATGAGCTTTTACTATAAACCTGACTGCAGGAGTGAATTTTTCTCGTAACTGTTACAAGGACAGAAGAAAAACATGGAAAAAATTGTCTTAAACATCAGTGATGGAGGCACTGCTTTATAACCTCTGTAACAATGAAGGCTCATCTGAGAAACTTATGGGAATAATTTATACTTTTCATAGTTTCAGATAGATCTCAATTGGCACTGGTGGAACTACAATTTCCTGAAGACATTTTATGCTTGAAAGGATCATTCCTGCCTTTTTTCCCCCTTCTTTTTAAAGCATGTATTTGTCCAGTTTAAGAAACTGTTTAAAGCAATGAGCTTCAGTGCTAGCAATACACCAGTAATATTCATCTCTGCGTTTTTGAATTCTAGTCCAATCGGTATCATGATTGGCCTCATTAATACCTAGGAGAAAGAAATAGCAGGGAAGAAGAAAAAAAGAAAATCCTTCTGTTTTCACTGAACTTTATTTTAATACATTGAAAGTTTCTGTTCTTCAACTTTGATATTTAAATGTCTTGTTCAACTTATGATTCATGGTCCTTAAGCAGTCAAGAAGTCTGTAGGCTTTGGGGTTTTGTTTGTTTGTGGTTTTGTTTTGGGTTTTTTAATTATTTTCACCCAGTTTCATATAGAAAGTTTTCTTCAAAATACAGCTGTTGACTTCCTACTTCAGATGGATGAACAGTTCAAAATCATTTGATTGCTCAGTGACATTTGCTGATACAGTATTAGATTAGAATGAAGATGTTGATATCTTTTCAGGTTTTTGGCTATGGTATTTAAAATCATTTGAGAGGTTTTAGGCGTCTGTCACAGTGCTTATGTTTCTTCTATCCACAGTGACACCTAGGCTGGGGAAGTTTCTCTTAGCAATTGATCTTCCTATTCATAGAAATTAAATACTTGTATAAATGACAACCTCTAAAACACAATGTTATGCATTTTCTTGGACTTGTTTATACTAATAGATATAAAAATATAATCTTTGCTTCATTATTTGTCTATATTTTAAGAACTCTTCACCTAAAAGTAAAAAAAGTGAATTCAATTGCTTGTAACATTTTTTTAAAATTATATGATTTAATCAATAATGATATAATCTGCAATGATCACAATATTGTGGAGTTTGGGATCCTGCTGAGCACGCTGAAGGTTAGCACAAAGACAAAGGTTTTAGATTTTAGAAGAGCAAACTTTGGCTCACTCAGAGCTCAGCTGGGAGGGATTCCATGGGAAGCTTCCATAGAGGATAAAGGAGCTAGTGAGTGCCGGGAGTTTTTCAAGAACGCTCTCGTGGAAGCACAGAGACAGTTCATCTCCTTTAAAGGTAAGGGAAATAGGCAGAGCAAGAGAAACCTTTGGCTTAACTGCGAGCTTCTGAGTCTGCTGAAAACCAAAAGAGAAGTGTACCAGAGATAGAAACGTGGACAAATACCCATTGAGAGCTATAAGGGCATTGCAAGGGTGTGCACAGGTGCAGTTAGAAAAGTAAAAGCTCAGCTCAAATTGAAACTGCCCAGAGATGTCAAAAACTACAAGAAAGAGTTCTTCAGGTACATAAACAACAAGCAGAAACAGAAGGAAAACACTGGCCTGCTGTTAAACAGGAGAGGTGAATTAGTCACTGACAATGCAGAGAAGGCAGAGGTTCCCAACACTTTCTTCACCTCTGTCTTTACCAGCACTGTTGGGCCCCAGGCCTTGGGAACAACAGTCCAGGTTGATGCAAACACAGACTCACCGCCAGTGAAGGAGGAGTTGGTATGCGAACTATTACAGGAGCTTGACCCCTACAAGTCGATGGGCCCTGACGCTATCCACCCGAGGGTGTTAAGAGAACTGGCTGACCTCATTGTGAAGTTGGTCTTCATAATCTTTGAGAAGTCCTGGAGATCAGAGGACATCCCAGAAGACTGAAAGGAGGCTAATGACACCCCCATCAACAAGAAGGGCATAAAGGGGGATCCAGGAAATTATAGGCCCATCAGTCTTACTAGAGTCCCTAGGAAAGTTATGGAATGAATCCTCCTGTGTGTTATCACAAGTCAAATGAAGCATGTCATTGGGAAAAGCCAGCACTGGTTCACCAAGAGCAAATCATGCTTGACCTGGTCACCTTCTACGACAAAGTAACCTGCTTGGTTGATGTGGGGTGAGCGGTGGACATTGTTTACCTGGATTTCTCCAAGGCTTTTGACATGGTTCCACACAGCCTTCTGCCAGAGAAACTGATGCGTTATGGTCTAGACTAGTGGTTTGTGTGGTGGGTGGGGTACTGGCTGACAGGCTGCACCCAGAGGGTGGTGGTAAATAGCTCCTTTTCAAACTGGTAACCTGTCACAAGTGGGGTCCCCCAGGGATCGATATTGGGCCTAATGACGTTTAATATCTTCACAAGTGATCTAGATGATGGGATCAAGTGTACCCTGACAAAGTTTGCTGATGACACCAAACTGAGTGGGGAAGTGGACACTTCAGAATGGAGAGCCACCCTGCAGGAAGACCTGGATAGGCTGGAAGAGTGGGCTAATAAGAACCTTAGGATGTTCAACAAGGACAAGCGTCAGGTCTTGCACCTGGGAAAACACAATCCAGGAGTGCAGCACAGGCTGGGATCTACCTGGCTGGGCAGCAGCTCTGTGGAAAGGGCCCTGAGGGTCCTGGTGGACAACAAACTCCATATGAGTGAATAGTGTGCTGCAGCGGCAAAGAAAGCCAACAGGATGCTGGGTTGCATCTACAAGGGCATCACCAGCAGAGACAAAGAAGTCGTTATCCCACTCTACTCAGCTCTTGTCAGGCCACACCTGGAATACTGTGTTCAGTTTTGGTGCCTGCTATACAAAAAAGATGTGGACAGGCTGGAGAGGTTCCAGAGAAGGGCCACCAAGGACTGAGAAGCCTGCCGTAGGAGGAAAGGCTGAGAGAACTGGGTTTGTTCAGCCTTGGGAAAAGAAGGCTTAGGGGAGACTTTATCACCATGTTCCCATGTTTAAAGGGTGGCTACAAAGTAGATGGAGCCTCCCTTTTTACAAGGAGTCACATGCAAAAGACGAGGGGTAATAGGTAGCAGTTTCTCCTGGGGAAATTCCAATTGGACACAAGAGGAAAATTTTTCACAATGAGAATAAACAGCCATTGGAATAATCTCCCGAGGGAAGTGGTGGATTCTCCAACACTGGACACTTTTAAGATTCAGCTGGACAGGATGCTGGGCCATCTTGTCTAGACTGTGCTTTTGCCAGGACAGGTTGGACCTAGTGATCCCTGAGGACCCTTCCAATGTGGTATTCTGTGATTCTATGATGATATAACACACTTGCTTATTAGATTCATGGAGCTGAATAATGCTGCTAATAAAAGATAAGGTTACATTTTCAACATTACATTAAAAACTTAAATTAATGGGAATATTTTCAAATGTCTGTCCATGCACAAGATAATCTGATCCATAGGTGGTCTGAGATCTAAGTGGAACATATATTTGAATCCTAGAGGTTGGGACATTGGTATATTTGAATTAGATGTATTTATCAACTGTAGAATTAGATACATTTTTAATATTTAAGGTAAAATTTGAAAAGAAATGAAAATATTTTTAAGCTAACAATGTAATTTGGTCTGTTGGGATGTTCAGAATTTTTATTGACTGTGTACACATTTGCCTGTAACACATAGACATTTCATATAAGGTGAAATTTGCTTGCCCTACACACACCTTATAATTTCATTGTCATATATATCAAGTCAAAGGCATGAACTCGACTTACTGACTCGAAGACACTGAATGTGACTGCTGTGCAGTTTTCCTTCCACTGCAGAAATGTCAGCTATTACAATATATAAGAGAGAACCACTTAATAAATGTGGTGCAAATGGATAGGGTCAGCATACTCATTTTGTCAGAGCAGTCCTGACCAGACTCTGCTGGGGCTTCCTCACAGCCCTGTCCATGGCCCAGGATTCCATTTCAGCTCAGCCTGGAGCTGTCGATCCCTGCCCCAGCAATACTACAAGAGTGTGGGTCTCCAGCCGTCTTCTCTGCTGATCAGAACGTGCTCATGGGACTACCTGGTTTGACCTCAGACCAACCCCATCAAATTGCATCCATCTGATGGTCACTTGGCTGTCACCAGACGCTTTTCCTGTCACCCATCCAGTCCTCTTCACCTTGCTCAGGTGGAGTTGGATGATGCTCTGTCTGTGAAGGCACTAACTCTGCCTGTGTGTGTGTGATCATCCTTGTCTCCTGGCTTTTCTTCTTTAGTGGACCAGCCCTGCTTTAGCTGTTCCCTGATGCTTTTGAATTTGGGGTTCCTGTCCTTGTGCCTTTCAACCTTCCTGTGTGAGGGTTATATGGAGGATTTTCCCATAACCTTTTGTAATATTACCCTGTTGTACCTGTGCTGCAGCTCTAACCTTGGTCTCCCTCCATAACTCCTCTAATGCCTAATATCCTGCTGTTCTGTAGCATGGGTGATAAGCTCTTGAAAAAAAGGTGTAAGACAATGAATCTACAAGATGTTCAGTGACTAGTCTGTCATCCTCAAAGCTTTCATCGTACTCACATACGGAAATTTCCTGCCTCGACCCGTGCACCTTACTATAGAAAGAAATAAATAGAAATTACTTTATGAGAATTCTTAGATCAGGCTAAGATTGCCTTTCAGTATTTAGCATAGACCTGTGTTTGACAAAGAGATTCTGCTTGATGACAACCTCTAGTTATGTTATATTTCTAGTATTTTGTTTTTAACACACTGACAGTGGGTATGAATCTGCCAAGCAACCATCAAATAGAACTGGAAGAAAGAACAGGGGCTGAAAATCAATGTAAAAACGTCAGGGAAACAATCCTTTGTCAAGATGACCACAGAGTTTTATTTTCTAAAAAACAAGACTCTCTCAGTCACCCAGCTATTCTGAAGGGAAGGACTCCTGGGTCTAGGAAATCAGTGTGTGACGGTGAAAGTCAAATAATAAATTTTATTGAATCTTGCACTGCAGACATCAGGAAGAGCCACAATCAGAAGAAGGGTAAGGAAGATTTTCTTTTTACAAATATATCCAAACAGCAAAACACTGTTATTGTTAGATCCTAAATACAAAGAATAATAAGTCCTAATTTAGGCAATCTTATAATGGACATTCTTTTTAATTTAATATTCATAGGAATATTTTTGTAAGAGGGTTACTTTTTTATATTCCAAAGACAATATTTAACAGTTTCATGTAAATTTTGTGAGAAAATGGAGCTTTGTACAAGTTTAGCAATACTGTATTCCAACTATGGTAGTATACTGGCTCAGAATAAGGCCATCTGGTATTCATATTCATGTTGATATATTTTGTAGTTTATAGGCTCCATATGTATTATGAATATGTATAAGTGGTGCTATACAATAAAATGTAGGGATGCTGAATGCAGGGGTGTTAACCGTCTGTGTACTGATGTGAATATGAGTTTAAATACCTTATTTTTTGACTGGTACTGTTTGCTGAAGGTAGTATGAAAAAGAAAGTTTAAGGTAAAAGGTGAGAAACACTGTTTTAAAACCATCAGTGAGAAAAAACAAAGTCTAAATCTGCATATTTAGAAATGTTTGCAACGTATTGAATTCTGAATTTTATATAGCTTCTAGAAACCCTTTTTTTTTCCTACACAGTAGGAGAAAGATGGACTATTATGTCCTTAAAAATACAAAAAGTCTCTTTAGAACAGTTCATCATTTTAATACAGGGGCTTGGTAATCTCCTGAGAAAAATGAAGATCAGAAAAATGTATGATAATTCATGATCTTCAATTTGAAGGTGTGTCAAAAAGAGCAAAATGAATCTTTTTTTGTAATGGACAGGGTCAGAATAATATAGACAATGGTATGTCAAAATAAGCAACCAAAATGCTTTGCAGACTGTATTAGGTGAAAAAAATACAGAAATTTAAGAAATAGCCATGTCTTTGGAGTAAAATGCTGTATATTTCACACTATTTTTAGTAGAAACACATGCCTGTCAACAGTACAATAAGACCTTTCCAATTTCTTTGTGATATACAGTTTAGCTCATTATTTTCATTGTGTAGCCTTGTATGCATAATGTCTACTGGAACAGTGGTGTTATGAAATTTTATGGTGCAGCTTTCTCTTCCTGAGAAGTAAAATGCTTCTGCTCTCTGTCTAAATGGATACTTACATGATACTAGTAATAAAAAAAAAATTGAGTGTTTTCTGATATTCAAATACATAATTAGTTATGTTGATGATTGGGCAGAGTGTACCCTCAGCAAGTGTGCCACAACAGTAAACTGGGAGGAGTGGCTGATAACGCCATGGGCTTGTGCTGCCGTCCAGAGGGACCTCAACAAGCTAGAGAAATAGGCTATTAGGAAGCTCATGAAGTTTAACAAGGGAATTGCAAAGTCCTGCACCTGGGGAGGAACAAGGCCATGCACTGATATATGCTAGGGACCACCCAGCTGGAAAGTAGCTTTGCAGAAGAGGCCCTGGGAGTCCTGATGGACACCAAGTTAAACATGTGCCCTTGCAGCAAAGAAGGCTAATAGTATCCTGGGATGCATAAAGCTAAGTATTGCCAGCAGGTTTAGGAAGGTAATCTTTCCCGTCTACCCTGAGTACTGGTGAGGCCACACCTGAAGTTCCTGTCCAGCCCTGCGCTCCTCAGTACAAGAGAGACATGGACATACAGGACAGAGTCCAATGAAAAGCTGCAAAAATGATTAAGAAATTGGAGCATCTCTCCCATGAGGAAAGGCTGAGAGAGCTAGGACTGCTTAGACTGGAGAAGGCTCAGAGGGGTATCATCAACGTATATTAATACCTCAAGGGAGGGTGCTAAGAGGACAAAGGCAGGGCCAGACTCTTTTCAGTGGTGTCCAGTGACAGGACCAAAGGCAATGGGAACAAACTGAAATACAGGAGGTTCCATCTGAACATCAGGAAATACTTTTTTACTGTGAAGGTGACCAAGCATTGGCATAGGTAGCCCAGGGAGGTTGTGGAGTCTCCTTCCTTGGAGATGTTCAAAAGCTATGTGGTCATGGTCCAGATCATGTGCTTGTTTAGGTAAATGCATAAATAAATTACTACTGGAGCAGAATTAACTTCCTATCCTCTTTTTTTTTTTTCTTTTTTCTTTTTTTTTCCCCCCCAGTAAACAGAGTCCTTGACCATTTCATCATGAAATCAGTTTAAAGCTATCCTTTGTCCTTACTGGAAACTGGATCAAGTCTGTATTAAATCTACATTCAGTAGTAATTTACGTAACTCTATCTTTGCAGCAGTAATATTGTGTCCTCATAGAATCACAGGCTGGTTTGGGTTGGAAGCAACCTTTAAAGATCACCTAGTCCAACCCTCCTGCCATGGGCAGGGACATCTTTCAATAAACCAGGTTCCTCAAAGCCCCATCCAACCTGACATTGAACAGTTTCAGCGATAGGGCATCCACAACTTCTCTAGGCCACCTGTTCCAGTGTCTCACCACCCTCATCGTAAAAGATGTCTTCCTTATATCCAATGTAAATCTATACTCTTCCAGTTTTAAACTGTTAACCTTTGTTCTGTCACTACAGACCTTGATGAAAAATATCTCTGTGTCATTCTTGTAAGCCCCCTTTAAATATTGAAAGGCCGTAACAAGGTCTCCCTGGACCCTGTTTTTCTCCAGACTGACCAACTCCAACTCCCTCAGCCTTCCTTCACAGAAGTGTTCCATCCCTCCAAACATTTTTGTGGCCCTCCTAACCTGCTCTAACAGGTCCATGTCCTTCTTGTGCTGGGGACCCCATAGCTGTATGGGCTCTCACAAGAGCAGAACAGAGGGGAAAAAATCACCTCCCTCAAACTGCTGGCCATGTTTCTTTTTTCACAGCCCAGGATACAGTTGGCTTTCTGGGCTGCAAGCACACATTGCTGGCTCATGTCCAATTTTTCATCCACCAATAACCCCAAGTCCTTCTCTACAGGACTGCTTTCAATTCATTCACCTCTCATCATCTTCAGAAGGTCTCCTGACAGATCTTATTTGTTTTGAAAGTGAATATTGAAGTGTTTTGGTAACAGGCCAAAAGTTTTTGCTTGTGTTTAGAAATAAATGACAAGTACGTGTTGCATTCGGATAGTGACAAAATCCAGACATATAGTGTATAATTCACTTTCAGTGCTTTACTATCTAAGACACTTTATTCAACAATAAAAGAAAACAAGCAAAAATAAAAAAAACTTTGTATACATACAGATGCCGATGATGTAAATAAATATGTGTACGTATATAGTAAGCCTGGCAAAGAAACAAAGCAAGCTCATCCTTCACTTTACAAAATGAAATTCAGGGAAAGATTTCCAGATTGATTATGTCAGCTGTGTATGAACTTTGAGGCTCGGTGAAATCCAGGGTAGTTGTTGAATTTGTTTAGAAAAGTGTCATAAAACTAATAGTATCAGATAGATTCAAAAAAACAAACAAGGAAAAACAACGCTGTAAGATATTCCTTTAGAAAATTTGTTTAGTTTGGAAGGTTCAGATCCTGAGAAACTCACCAAATCTAATTTGGGCTGGATCAAATCCATAATTAGCAGTTAAGCAAAGAAGCTCATGATAACAATAACTCTGTCATGCATTTATAGTTCTATAGGCTAATGTATTTACACCAATATACATAAGCACCAACGAGAAATTGTACTTCCCTAGTGTCTCTAAGTTAACATGTGGCCTACTTGGTTATTATGTATACTAAAGTTCTTACATATATACACACACACACTGAAGTTCACGTTCTTCTCTAATTATTTGTACAGATGAACAAATCCCACTCTTGGCATATATCCATGTCATCTTCAAGGGGGGAGATTACAGTGAAAAAGATCCTTATTTTAATCCTGGTATCTCTTCATTGAACCCCAAGGCACCCAAACCTAACACTTTCTACTGCAGTTTGCAGCTTGGAATCTGCTCCTTGATACCTTTTACATCTCAGCAGTGTTAAAAAGTTCTGATGTCCAGAATACAGTGCTCTCACTCCTGAAGTGGAACTGGTATGGCCAGAACATTTTGTGGAACTATAGCTATAAAAGAGGAAATAATTTTTTTGAGTCCCCTGAAAACCATCTCCTCCTCAATGAGGAGATATAATGAGATTTAAGACTATCGCTTGATAACCTTCTTAAGCTGAACCTGCAGAATCCACTTATCCAGTTAGTTCAATTCTTACTTACATAACACAGCAAAAGTGTGTAGTTTTATTAGAACTTTTTCTAGAATAAGGGGTATCCAGTGTTTGATACTGTGCTGTTGAGAGCTCTTTGACAAATATATCTTTGTTCTCATCCAGGTTGCATCAGTGCACATCTGTACCACAAAACAGATGGTAATGGACAAGAGAGTGGTTCAGTTTTACTGTCTGCTTTGTATGATTTAGCACTGTCCACAAAAAGTGCTACCTACTTCTTTATGGCTGACATTTTGGGGAAGCAATGAATTTTGCTTCTGCCTGCTTATGTAAGGCATAGAAATGTGTGTTGCTTTTCTTTGCCTCACATAGAGGATATATAAATAGGTCTGACCAAAAAGATTTTGTGACAGAAAAATTAGTTTTAATGTAAAGTTTAAATTGAATAGCTAATACATTCTGCAGATTTCATTTTCCATAAAGCAGTCAGCAATTCCTGAAAATAAAGAAATTGTAGACAGCTCATCATTTGAGACTGTGGTCACCAGTTTAAGAGCATACTTTCTGTAATGCTTTTGTCTTTTAAATGCTGCTTTTTTGACCATCATGGAATACATATTTGTTGCAGAAAATGAATAACATATAGCTTACATTTCACAGATTCTAAACTATAATCCAGTATGCTAAATAAGGCTTTACATGTTTGTGCTGTTATGGTAGTCTAGTGAAAATCAACTCTTATACTATTATATTTTTCTTAACTTTCTTTTTCCTTATGATAGGGCTTAACACCTTATCAGGTCCTTGTCACTTTGTATTTTCATCAAAGAAAGCCTGATTAAGTCTCTCATAATTTCGCAAGTAGTGCTCACCCAAGTAAGTCAGAGCAACTGTGAAAAAGCTAACTCCCTCTTCTATAGTTAAGATTCTAGGTACTCCATTTTAGTTATAATAATAATAAACAATAATAATAATTTTTTAAAAACCCAACTTACTAAATGTCCCTACTTGCAACAGGTTTTACTGAAGTAGCTGGATTCACTAAAGGACAGCAATTTCCAAGCACTTCAGTGAGTGAAAAAGTTCGGTTTAGAGTCAAGTATTTTACAAGTTATTTTTTCCCAGGAATAAGTAATTGAAATTAGTTATTTGATATATAACATTGTAACTCAAGGAAAATATATTCAGAGGAAAATCAATTCAGAGATCAGCTGCTTTTCTGTCTTGTCTCCTGTGGATCAAGGAGACTTTTGTTTTGTATATTTGTCTATATAGGTATGTTTAGTGTAGTCATATGTATGCATAATACACATAGAAAGATACATTGATATGGTCTTTTGAGGATGTTTACACTTGTGCTGAAAAATATATGTTCAATCTACCACATTGAATATGCATTAAATTCATAAAATGTCCTAGATGTTTTATATTGCTAGGAAAACATTATGATTTGCTACCTATTTTAAAAATGTTAATACTTCTAGTGATGGAATTACTGCATTCTTAGATGTCTAGAATTCAAGATAATTCTGGGTTAATTCCTCTCTTCAGGGAATATCAATCTCCTACTGAAAACAAATAAACAAAAACGTGACAAGCACTCCCACAGTCTTTTCCTCAACCATCCATACCACTGAGGAGAAGATGATCTCACAAAAGTCTGGTGACACATGCACATGACTTTACTACACATGTAGATCACGGAATCAAGGAATTTTCAGAGTTGGAAGGGACCTCTAGAGATCATCTAGTCCAACTCCCCTGCTGACGCAGGAATGCCTAGAGCACATTACTCAGGACTGCAGCCAGGCGGGTCTTGAAAATCTCCAGAGAAGGGGACTCCACAACCTCCCTGGGCAGCCTGTTCCAGTGCTCGGTCACCCCCACTGTAAAGAAGTTTTTTCTTATCTTTGAATGGAACTTCCTATGTTCCAACTTGTGCCCGTTGCCCCTTGTCCCGTCACTGGGAACCACTGAAAAGAATCTGCCTCCATCTTCCTCCAACCCACCCTTTAGATACTCAGAAGCAAGAATAAGGTCTCCCCTCAGCCTTCTCTTCTCCAGGCTGAAGAGTCCGAGCTCTCTAAGATCCATCAGATGTAATGGGTTTGCATTCATGCATGAAATTAAAAACCTGCACAGAGCTTTGCAAGACTTAAACCTAAAAGATCTGTCCTTTAGCAGTATTCGTCTTAACGGTTCTTACTCTTCCCACCTGTGAGATTATACCATTTTGGGGGATAGACTAGCACTCTCCATAGCCAAAATCAGCGTCAGTCAAACATGATTGTTACTTCTGAGAATCTCTGTTCTGCGCTATGACTGATTGTCTTGACACTGATCAGCCAACGGAAACTTCCCTCATTCTGTACTAGCTTCTATTCAACTATTTAAGAAGCATTGTTTTCGAAGAAATGCTCTTCACCTTTGTAAGACCTACCCCTGTTGAGATTATTCCTGTAATTAATGTCAGTAACCCATTGAAAAACTTTAAGTATGATTACCAATAACTTTTGTTTCAGTTATGTTTTAGTACAGTTTTCCTAGCTTATATTTACTCCCTATCTCTGAAATAAAAACTGTTATTTCTAGTAATTCTGCCTGCAGATATATATATTACAGTATTTAATATATATTTGCCAAATGCTTCAAAAGTATCAACTAATCTTTTAAGAATGGTAAGTATGTCTTTTTCATGAATGAGGAATTTGAACTGCCGACATGACAAGCAAAATAAAGGTGGTATTACAGTGTATTCATGTCAAAGTTAATGTAACAATTCAGTAGTTTCTAGCTTGATACTCAGCTGAAACTTTTGCAAGTTTTTCAAATCTCTCGGCTCACAATTAAAAGCAGAAGTAATGACACTTTTTAAACACTGTATTTTGTTATTATGTCCTCTGTTACAGGAAAATAGATTATATCTTTAAGAATACAGTATAAAAACTTTGTCAGAATTTACTAAACAGTTTATTTAATCTTTTTAATGTTTTAATTCAGTTATCTCCACCTAATTCTGAACCCCACATAAATCTGTCAGCTTCAAAGCTTTGTTGCAGCTTCCTGCAACTGGATTTTTTTTAATGTCTTCATTATAGATGTCCTCTATTGAAAGTAATAATTTTGAATTACATATAATAAGTCTGTGTTATTATACCTTTCTCTTTGTTTCATTTTTAGCTCCGTGTGGTGGGCATTTTTCATCTCCCAGTGGAGTAATCCTCTCTCCAGGCTGGCCAGGGTATTATAAAGATTCCTTGAATTGTGAGTGGGTGATAGAAGCTGAACCAGGACACTCTATCAAAATTACATTTGAAAGGTCTTGACTAATGTTTTTCTTATTTAATATTTTCCAGTTTTTACCCAGAAGCAGGAGTTTATTAGCTCTGTTATAACATTAATTTGCACTATCTCTAAAATCAAGCAATTGTGTCATCAGGTAGGATTTTCCAAAACACCTTAGTGCCTTCAGAGCTTAAATTTTATCTTCAGTGTAATTTCTACTTTGATGCACTGAAAAGCTTTTGAAATTCCTACCCTCTTACATATGTGTATTTAAGCCTGTCTGGCCAGTTAAAAATTTTGTCTGTTGTTAAAGATTAGCATATTTCATTTACTCATGACTGTGTTGCTATGATAAACTGTACTTATGAAGTATGTTTTTTTGTCCTCGTACCTGTGAAATCTTAAATTCTGTAAATCTGAATCAACTGTGAAAATGGAATTAAATGCACTTGTAGTTTTATCCACAGTGAATATTTAATTTTCAAACCAGCTGATCTGTTTTTGTGAAAGGACTGTGTGCTCTCAGGATGGAATTCCAGTTTCCCCAAATTACTGTAGCATTCCACTTTTCCTACCTTACTGCCTGTTATTTAGGTCCCTTCCTGATTCCAAGGATTGAAATGTGCTGAGGACCTTAAATTTCTCATGGTAGCAAGATGTAAGCATTTCATTTAAGCTCTTTATGAGAAAGCAAAACCGAAAATGTAATTAAAAAAAAGCTACGTTTTACATATTTTCAGGGTTGTTTTAGATTCTTTTTAATTGTAAATATTAATAAAGTTAAATGATGATCCAGGAAAAAAGGGCCTTTGATGATCAAAGTTATAACACACAAATATCATGCAAGTACTTTTCAGTTGCTATTTATGCAATTTATGCTGTTTTGACCTCTCCTAGTAACACTCAACTTGAGAGAAGATATGTATTAATTTTAATACAATTCAAAAGTTGTTTTTAGCAGGGTATGAAAATAACCAGCTTCTCTTAGCAAAATTTCTCATTGTAGTAAGATTTTTTAAAACTTTTTTCTAGTACTATAGCTTACACTATAATAAAATGTTCAGATGACATTATATACAATCAAAGCACAGGTATTATGGACAATTCAAAGGTATTTCCTATCCTTAATATCAAATGAAAGCTAGTCTTCCAAAATCACTAGAGCTGTACATCACCTTAAAATGAAGATTTACCAAATTTTTGCTAATTCAAATAAAAAAGAGGAGCGAATAACTCCCTCTTGCAGAAATTATTCAAACTCATATTAGTTTAAAATTAAAAGAAAATTATTGGTTTTCTTTATTGTCTTGAAAATCAAAATGAAAAATAAAAATTTTGGAGCTATTATTAACTCAAGTTTTTTAAAGGAAAAATATAATATCAAATAATTTATTTTTAATTCAGCATTTCATTTTCAATTACACATTTTTTGTGGACAGTCATTTCAAAGTGAAAAGCATTTGCCTTTTAATTTGCAAAATTCTGTGCCAGCTGGATTTTCTTACTTTGCACCTGAGTTTCATTAAACCTGACAGTCTCTTGTGTACAATTTTGGTTTGTAATGTGTTAATGCCTTGCCATAAAATTGCACAACCTCTTCTAGGTAAGAGCAGTAAGAACAAGACGCGGTCTCTTCAGATCAGAGAGAAAGCTCTTATGCTCTTTATGACCTAATCTCATTATGACATTATGACACTTTTTTTTCCATTGCTGTTCATTTTTGACACTCCTGTTGCTTGCCACAAATTGGACTGATATGCCTAGCGCTCCGAGGCAGCAGTGCAGAGAGGATCTGCTTACATACATATGTGTGTATGCCTATGCATTTCTGTGCAGGAGTACATGTAAAAATATATCTATATATGTCCACACAAATGCACTTCAATATACAATTACATGTTTGGATGTAAAGAAAAAGTTATTACATAAACCAAATAATGAAATCAATTGTTGTAGTGTGCTGAAAGAGAACATTTTGTAAACTACCAATGCTAAGGTTTTTTACGTAGATTTTATTATTTTTCACATATTTTAAATTTACTTTCTGAGGCACTCATATATTAACTTCTTTTTAAAGACTCATTCTTATCTGACTGTCCTTTTTCTGCTCCTTCTGCTTGCTGGACTTTCCTAAGATAGAAGGTTAATTTTGTTGAAATATACACTTTTAAAACTATAGCCAAATGGCTTTCCTATATGATTAAGTAATGGAAGATGTCTCTGCCCGTGGCAGGGAGTTGGAACTTTATGATCTTTAAAGTCCCTTCCAACGCAAACCTTTCTATGATTCTATGGTTCTATGATCTAAAAAAAATGAACTTATGTTTTTCCCAGTTCTTTACATTTCACCTTTGCCCTGAAAAACAAAGAGAAATACTTTTTCTAACCTTTCTTAGTGCAAATACTAAGACTTCCACAATATGTGTAGTTTGAAAGATTTTTAATTTTTCAGTCAGGGTAAAACATACATAGAACATGTCTAGAATCCCTACATCCTTCCCTTTTAGGTTTTCTAAGAGGAAGGGAACAATTCTTACTAATACAAATTTACTGCAGAGTGACACCTTAACATTACATCAGTTTATCATTTGCACAGTAGTTTATTTCCTTTTAATCTCCCATCTTCCTATGGCTTCTCTCTTATGACATTGCATACGTATGAGGTACTGCATTCTGTGACTGTATGTTAAAGTGTTCCTGTGCCATCGAGCCAGAGACATTGGTGAAAAGAAAGAGATCTACAGACAAAACGAATAATACTGTTAATTTTTTTTGCCTTCAGAGGTTTCATAATAACTTTTTCATATTTTGTTTTATGATCATGCACGCGTACTTTAAAGAGTTTACTCCTGTTGTGCAGGCATAGGTACAATAGGTATCTGTTGGATTTTTGTTATAAATCAGTAGCTTTTTAGGCTGAATTGAAATGATAGAAGTGAGAAATGCAAGTGCCATTCTTCATTGTAATGTAGTGTTTATCGTGAAGCCTAATTATGAGTATTTAAATGCTCGGGATGTTAATCAGCAAACTGCTGATTGGAGTACTAGTCACATTTGACTAATGAGTATACGCTGTGCAGCAGGATGTTCTAGTCATCCCAACACTGCATTGAGTTGATAGGGTGTCTCTTAGAAACAAAGATGCATGTTGTAAATATTAAAGCAGTTTTATCTGTTCAAATAAGATAAAAAAGTGTTTGTCACCTCCTGTGTGAAAGTTTGTTTCACTCCTACTTGCTTGAATGAATTTTTGTGAGTCTTCCATAAGAATAGACCTCACATAGCAATGAAGCCATACAGTTTAATTTAAGAATAGTGATTAGTTAAGTAGGAACGAACATTGGAGTGGTCCTACATGAACACAAAGTATTTTTTATTCAGTTGCCTGTAATCTCTATTGTTTTTTCACACCAGGGAATAACCAGGTGATATATAAATATATCAAATAAGTTGAGCATCAAGAGGAAAGGTGTTCAAGGAAAAAATGGTATAAGCATCACCTTTATAAATTAACTTTAAATTGATCACTTTTCTGAGCCAAATGACCAAGCAAAGGCATTGTACGTAGTACCCCCTTCAAATTTCTTTCAGCTCATCTTACTGAAAAACTGCCCCCACCTTTTTTTTCTTGGGTGTTTACTAATTTTTTTCATCTCCTTATTTTTCTGCTGTTTGTGGTGTTGCATGTAGTTTTTGAGCAACAAGTATTTATGAGAGGATTTCTGTTATGTCTTTGGAGACTCAATATCATCACATCTTGACTGGCCTGATAGTTGCTTTGCATTTGTGAGGTCAATGCCTTTTTACACTTTATATCTCAAGTATGCTTTTGATAAAGGAACTAAGAAGGCAGAGCAAGACTAAAAGATCTGTTTCCAAGATTGCTTCTGTTTTTTATGGATTAGTGGGAAAAACAAGTACTGGAAAAAGCAAGTTATTGCCTAGTAGCTTTTTAGCAATGTATCATTGTGAATTCATGTGAGAACTAGCAAAAAAATAATTTTGCAGTTCTCCTGCTTCTAGTCTTATTCTGCTTCATTTTCCGTAACTCCCTATTATTTTATTTCTGTGCTCTTTTCTATGTTAATTCATAGGAGCAGGACATTGATAAAAGAAAACACATATTTTGAAGGTTTAATTTGCTTCTAATTTTTCACCAGACTCCTTTAGATCTTTAGGCTCACACTCATGGGACGTAAATGCTGAAATACAGCATTCCTCAGTACACTAGCATCAGTCATGCAGTTACTTGAATGGATTTCACAAAGCCAAATTAGACATCTAAGTGAATCTGAGAGAGAATTAGCAATATCTGAAGGGTCCTTGTAGGATCCTGCTAATTGTTTCTTTTTAATTCTGAAAGGGTTTTTCAATAATCCATCAGAGTCCATTAAAGCAGTGTGATTGATGTAAGGTCTGTCATGGCAAGAAAGAGAGAAACTACTGTCAAAATACCAAACAGGTGTTTGGGATTGCTGATACCATCTAAAACAAGACAAAGATTTATCTAGCAGCACTGTCACACTCAGCTTTTCCTTGACAGAGACAGCAAACATGCTATCTCTAAACAGGCATTTTGCTTCATAGTGTTTTCTAAATAGGATTTTTAATGCTTTTTTTTGCCATAGCTTCTGCCACTACTTTGGACTGAGACTTAACTGGCACAAAGCCCCTGGAGTGTCAGAGCAGACTTAAGTAATTCTATCCCTGCTTATAGATGATTTTTAAGGGTAGATGTTCAGAGTATGATTCTTTGATAATATAAAATACCTTGATGATATTTGTGCCTAATGGAATGGATATAATAAAAGAATGCATCAACATATCTTCTATATAATTTACTTAATTTTTCCCAAAAAGAAAAATAATTTTCTGCTATAAAATAGTATATGTAAGTAATATTAATCTTTGCTGACAAATCATGTGTTTCTGGCTCTTGTTTCCTGCAATACAAACCAGCTCAAGGAGTTTAAAATTATTTCTCATCTTACTAAGGCACTAACCGGAAATTTTGTTATTGTATTAATTATATAAGATAATTAATAATATTATATTGATATTGTAAAATAGATATGTGGAGAAATAATTAAAATAATATGATCAGGAAAGGAGCATAGTTTTTAAACACAGCTTACTTTGTATGGGTTTATTGAATTTGTTTTAACTGCTTCTTATATTTGTGCCTTTGTGTGTTTCCTTAATTCCAGATTTCAGACAGAGCTCAATTATGATGTTTTGGAAGTTCATGATGGACCAAATTTATTATCTCCTCTTCTGGGATCTTACAATGGTACACAGGTCCCACAATTCTTGTTTAGCAGTAGCAATTTCATTTATCTTCTCTTTACAACTGACAACAGTCGTTCTAACAATGGATTCAAGATTCACTATGAAAGTAAGTAATTCTGAGTTGTAGTATCTGATTTCCCCATCAACGCTTATCCTACTCATAAATATGGAAAGGTGCACTGGTGTTGTCTTCGATAAATTCCTGTTATTTCTCAAACTGAAAAAGATTTAGTGATGTTAAACTGTAAAAGGCATGACCAGTAATTTCACTTACAATTTAATGTCATTGCTGTACTGCTCCATGCCTTAAGAATCAGAAGATGGGAATGGGAAGCAAATGCCTTTCTTCTGGATGTTGCTTTTATGTCCTGTTATTCTTATCTTTTATGGAATACATTTTTGTGTGTGTAAAACTGCTTGAGATCAGGAAGATTATGAAAACTTAAGCAAATAACTGAATTACTGTCCTGATTGATATACCTGCAGCTCTAACTGAGGGTAATGGGAAATGCAGTTTACACTAATGAGCTGAAAATCAAGCTATGGAGTTGCTTGATTATGGATTTTTAGAGAACTAAAAACATGTATATGTGATTTCTTCTGACATATAGAAATATTATTTTTCCTTTATTACAATCATATAAACTACACTGCAGAAAGTATCTGTAAGATTTCATACTTTATGAACTCTTAAAATTCATATAAGTTGATATATTATCATGCCATTTACTTTTTGTGTTTGTAAATATACCTTTTGTTGTAATAAGTCACATTATCATGTAAAATACTATTTTTCTGTATTCACTGTTTAATATGCTTTGTAAAGGTCATGAGCACCTTGTTATCTATCAATTTCTATTTCATATTCCTATTTGTTGGAACTACCACCAAGCAATTTTCAGAAGTTCTTAATTTTTTACATTATTTTTGGCCATTTTCACTATTCCTGACCACTAATGATAAGGATGTTAAATAAAATATATGTTGAGATGACTTTTCCGGATAAAATTTGGGCCAATTTGAACTCCTGTGAATGTTAAGTTCTGGCTGTTTATCACAAGAAATTGGTTATTATTCCAGAATGTTTTTCAGTCCTACCCTTCACCCACATACTTCCATTTGTATCATCTTCTACATTGAAGAAATGACAATCTCGTTAAGTTCTGCTCCATTCTGAAGTTTGAAGAATGACTATCATTACACAGCAGGAAAACTAGACTAATATTGCCAGCAGAGACCACTAAATTCTTCAATTGATTGGCTAAATGAATAATGTTAAATAGTAGAAATCACACTTTGGGAATGTGAAAAGCAAAAGAGGAAAGCTGTGCTTATTACAAATATCCTTATATCAAACTGTTTCAATTAAATGAAGTTGGAAAGGAAATCTGAAATTTTATTATAAATGAATTCTTCAATTTCATTATAAAATCCTTTTTTTTTTTTTCTAAAATTGATCCCCACCCCACAGGTCTCTTTACACTAGTGAACAACGAAAGTTACATTTATACTATCAGAGAACATTGAAAATGTCTTTACCATTTTTACACAAAATAAACCATTTTAGTAGTGTTTTTTCTGCTTGACATCCTCTGTTTATATACAGCCATCTAGTATTAATTTTATTTTTGTTTGGTTCTTACTGGTTCATCGTCTTATATTATCTAGTACAATCCAATCCAATTTGGATTTCCCTTTTCTGGATAATAATAATAATGACTAATGGTCCTCTATTGAGCATTTCTCTCTTCAAATATCCTATTGAAAGCTGAAGTCTTTTATATGTTCGTATTTTCTATGCTAGTTATTTCTTTCCACACTGAATTTCTTTGTAAGGAAGGACATTTTATGGCTTTTGTGTAGGAATAAAAGGAATAACACGCATTAAAATCTTACACTGAATGCTTCTAATTTGCTAACTTCAGTAATATTCCTAGAGTTTTTTGTTTCTTTGTTTTTCCCTGATTCTCTTATAATGAAGTTAAACTTTTCACTCAGAAATAATCTAAAAAGCTTAATTTTTTAGCACACATTAAAATTCTCTTTATCAAGTCAACTTCTCTTAACTCCTTTTTCTGCTCTTCTTTATCTTCTCAATATCTCATATATCAAATAACATTAGGTGTAAGAATTATTTACATAAATAATTGATCTATGTAAAAATATTCAAGGATAAATATCAAAAGAAATAAAAAGCATTTTAGTTAGGCTAACAAAGTTTGATCAGGAAAAATAAAGGCTGGAAATCAGAATTTTTAGTGATCATCAAAGCTTTTCAACATCATCAGGGACAAAATCATTTAATGTTACTGAGATAAGATCACACTAAATATCCTGTAAATTATGTGATGTTTTTCTCTGCAACAGTGGCAGGATGCAATTCATTATCCTTAACATCTTATAGCAGTAACACAAAGAAACACAGTTCGAGGGTAATTCACTGAAAATGTGTGATAATGGAGCCTTCACCCCCACTCACAGCACAGTGAATTACTTAAATTAATTTAAAAAAGCCAAAACTCTATAAGTTGTTTATTTAACTCTTTTTTGTTGTTGTTGTTGTTGTTTTAATCTAGGTGTGACTGTTAATACTTATTCTTGCTTGGATCCTGGCATACCAGTGCATGGACGTCGTTATGGACATGACTTCTCTATAGGTTCCACTGTCTCATTTAGTTGTGATCCAGGTTATAGGCTGAGCCATGAGGAGCCTTTGCTATGTGAAAAAAATCACTGGTGGAGTCACCCGCTCCCAACTTGTGATGGTAAGGATGAAAGGATAAAATACCGAGTACCTGTGTTTTATATATACACGTTTTGCCAAACTGTTATTAGTCAAAATGAGTTAAATGTTGGAGTTTGTAAAACCTCTACTTTTAGGAAAAAAACCAATAGTTAGAGGAAGTATATGTTATATACCTCCGTATGAAGCTATATTTAGTAATAAAAGTAAAGAACAATATATAATTCTTTAAATCAGCAGATTATTGAAGATATGTCTATCTGAATATATGTTACCGTGAACTAACTGATTGCCAATTAGCTCAAGGCATGCAAGGTTAATATGTATCTGCTTGCAAAGCACTTATTACAAGCTACTAGCTAGCTTGTACAAACTACTAGCTGTTTCAGTTTGGGTATCCATGTATGGACACAGGTGTTCTGAGATGTGAAACAGGAGATATGGTTTATTTACCCCTGACTCGAAAACTGAATTTTCTCCTGATTCATGTCAATCACTATGCTTCTAGCTTGTTAACAGAACTTGACACCCTCAATCCCTGTAGGAATTGATTAAGGCCACATTAGACTTGATGATTAAGCGTATGATTGTTAAAACAGACAAAAATGATATTGAGTAACATGTCATAGATTTTGAAGTCTCCACCATATCATTAAACAAGTCCGCTTGAAAAATTGTCTAATAGTTTCATTCATCTCTTTCTTTTTGGAATTGTTCATTTTAATCTGTTTTCCCAGTTAGGGTGATATCAACTACATTTAATATTAAGAAAGTATATTGTAATGTTTATTAAGTTGTGTATTTGAGATGTTTTCCTCTCAAAATATTTTTTTTCCTTTGAGTATGGTACATGCTTTTCTGATGATAAAAATGTTATCAGGACTAATGTACCCACTTAATTCTAAAGTAGTATTTAACAAAAAAAAAAAATGTACTGAACTTTTATGAGCTACATAATGCACATAATAGTATATTTTTCTAAAACAGTTCTTAGTGTTTCAGGGCACTCAGTTAGAAAGAAAAAGCTGAATTTGAACGAAGACTACCAAAAAAGCTCACTGAATTATGTATGATTTGACATACAGAAACATATTCATTTCCACTGTATTTCTGTCTTTAAAAAATAGTAGGGGTTTTCTTGGCCTTCAGGTTATTTAGTTAGGAAACACTGGTTTTTATATTTCAATACGTTGAACATGTCACTATATGATGATACTCAAAATTTGCAGTGGTAGGAAGGGGCGTGAATAATGACTTTCCTGAAAATGGCACTCTGTAGTTCGGCAAGCCTGTTTCCTAAAGGATTCTGCTTCTCAGTCAGGTTCTTAGAATGAAGAATTGTGGGGTTCCCACAGCTCACAGCCAAGGGGACTCTATTTTGTTGAATAGGCCACAGACATAAGACGTGTTTTCTTATGGTGATAAGCACTAGGTGGTAACCATCTAAAACGAAGACTATTAACACACTCATGAATACTGTTCTCTGCTGTGAAATAAACTTACATATTGTGATAAATTTCTTCCTCAAAATGCTGAACTAGCATGCAATTCATTAAGTAAATGAGATTTTTTTTTCTCCAGAGCACATTGCTAAATGGCAATTGTCCATTGAATAAATATGCACTAAAGGCAGGACTGAGTACATTTATTCTGGTAAATTTAATCAGTTCATGGTTGAACTCATTTTAATTTCATTGTTGAGTTTCTTCTCTGGTGGAATGTTTTTAAATAGGATCCAGAGTTCTTGCACCCCAGGGGAAACAAGGGCACTTACTAAGTGTGCTGTTCTTTGCATAAACTATGAGTACTACGAGGTTTGTATTAATCGTGCCACTAATAAACACATTGGTCACTGTTCCTGCTCATTCAATATATTACTCTGACAGTTTCTGAGGAGCAGAGTTCTTTCTTGATTGTTCTTTTTGATAATTGCATCTCTTTTTGATAATTACATCATGTAGTGATATGCAGAGAGACTATGATAATTGTGCAGACAGATCATGACAACTCATAAGTGTAAGTGTTTTGGAGGAGGAGAGGGGTGTAGAAAATGAAAAAAATTAGACTTCTTAGAACCGGTTCTTCCTCAAAGTTGACTGCAATTCGTTTCTTTGAAGGAGTGAGAACTAATTTTTTTATGAGGTGTTTGGATGTTACACAGATAAGCATCATAAAAAAGCTTATCGGGGAAGTCACACTTCACTATCTACAGGAACACTTAGACAATACTGAGAATGATGGTTTAAAAATAAACAAATTGTTCCCTTCCCTACAGACTGGCCTGAGGGAGTGATTATGACACACTGTATAATTCATTCATATTTGAATAATTGATACTTATGAAGGATTTCACAGGTAATTTCCCTAGTTTTGATTTTTATGTGTATCTATATAGATAAGGTGTGCACAGTATTCCTTAGTGCACATACATATTCTCTGTGTGTGTTTATGTGTATACATATGTATGCAAACATAGTTTTATATATACAGAAGAATAGCAAAGCATTTTTGAAAAAAAAATTTAGAGTTCTCTCACCTTTGAGGATAGTAGAATTTTTTTCTGCTCTTTAAAGAGAAATATTTAAGGAAAATATTTTCAGAATCAGAAAAGTTATAGCTGAAAGGAATATTAGAAAGTCATCTAGTTCAAACCCATACTCCAACAAGCAGGTCCAACCTGGATGTTAGACCAGATTGCTCAGGATCCTACACAACTGAGTTTCATCTCCATGGAGGGAGATTCCATTTCTTCTCTGAGCAATCTGTGCCATTATTTGGCCACACAATAAATATTCTTAACGTCTACTGAGAAATTCCCGTCTTCGAGTTACATTCCTTACCTTTCATTCTTTCACTGCGGTGAAAACTACTTGAATTTATACATTACTTGAATTGCTTTAGTTTTCAAGACAGCAACTCCACTATGTTTAAATAAGTTATACAATCATAAAATTAAGGCTTCTTCAAAGAATGAAAAGTAAAACCTATAATATTTATCAACCCATTAGTCTCTTTTCAAGAAATAAATTAGTCTGTAGACTGTTAGGAAGATACTGTTAAAAGAACTTTAGTGTTGTTATGTATAACCAATTTCTGGATAGCTGTCTTGGCAAAATACTTTTTTATTTCTTTTCAAAAGAAGTGGCGCTGATCAAGGCCTAGACTTCTTTTTTTTTTTTTTCTTCTTTGATTCATGGGCTTTTTTATCACACAGACCAGAGAAAAAGATTGGTATTATTTTATACATACATTTATTTAAAATAGTTCATCTGAAGATGTTGTTTGGTCTATATACCATAAACGTGGGACACATTAGCTAGGAAAATAAACATACAAATAAATAACAACCTCCCTTTTCAAATGAGAATATGTACAGGCCTTCAGAAAATAGTCATACTTAAGAGAGATAAAATAGATGGTTTTGAGCTTCGCTTAGAAAATATTATTTGTATTACATTTACACCATTTCTATCTAACATCTACATATGATTTATTGTGTACCTATCTATCTGGGCATCCCTTAATGTCTTGACTGTAGTCTCCTCCCAGTGCTTAACAAATAAAACAAAATTTTATCTTACTGTGTGCTTTCTATATGAATATTATAATAGAATTTTACTTGTAAGCTTTGAATGTAAGTGAGGAAACCTATTCTACCCAATATATGAAGTATTGTATTAATCCCATTTAAAATGACAGGAACATTAATGTAAAAGTTAGATACCTGATTAGGAGTGTAAAGTGCTTTTTATTCCCCTAATCATAACATGAAATTCAATGCTAATACATAATAATTCTTATTCATTATTTGAATTAAAAATAAATATTGTCATTTCACTTGATTTTGATTTACTTAAGAAAATTAATAAATAGCAAGAAAAATGTTCAAGCAAGATTGAAAACATTTAATGTTTATATTGAAAACGCCTAGATGTCCAAATGAATTAGCAAATATGACTTGTGCAGTACCATGAGGAACATATCCAGGATATATGACAGAGGTGTATGTCGTTTCTGTTAAGATATCTATAAGCTAAAACCAATACTTTTATTAAAATACAAATGTTAAAAAACCTACTGCAAATACTCAGTGGGGTAGATGCCAGAATTGGAAATGGATAGCATGTCTTGATGTGTTTTAGATTTAAATAAGAAGTTGAAAATACAAGTATATGTCTTGAGTAATCTAGGTTATACTAGTTTCTGTTAAGTTAGTCTCTTGTGTAATATAACTCAAGTCCAAGTTTTTTTGCCGGAAGCTGATTATAACAATTTGATATCCATATTGTTATTCACTTGTTACAACTTGACCGCATCCCATTTTAAGACACATTACACCCTCTATAATTAGGGAAGACAGATACTGAAGTTTCTTGGTCTCTGAAGCACGGTATAAAAGATTCAAATTCTAATTCACTGTTTCAATAATTTTTAACTATATTTGTATTTCCCTTTTATTATCAAATTACACAGTAAATGAAAAACACCTTAGAATTAGATTTTTAGTTGGAAGTTAGAGTCAACTAAGCAAATGAATGTAAGGGGGCCTCTGTGTGTTTGTGCACATATATACTTGTATTTAGATTTATATATACACAAACACATCTATGTGTGAACAGGTTTATCTTCTTTTCACTCTGTGGTTCTTTCTGAACTAGTGTATGTTATAAATCTTTCTCGATGATGCTTGAAACCATTTGTAAAACTAATCATTATCACTAATTAATTATAGATGTGTATTTTCTCTTCCCATCACCTTTGAATACAAATAGTTTTCAATTATTTATACTTGCAGCAAGCTGAACTTACTGAAAAAAGTCATTTTTTTCTGAAGGTTTCTGTTCTTATGTGTATTTTCTCCTTTTTGAGAAAATTGAGATATAACATTGTATGTTAGTTTCTGAGTTGTGGCTGGTGACCTGTGGCTAGTCTCTTGAAAAATCTTTATATATCAAAGTGGTAATTGATAGAATGTGAAAATACGGAAAATGTTAATTTCTCAGATATCAACGTCTTCAGTCAGGCTAAAAAGGGACAATGATATGGCTTTTTTTTACTGCATTTATAGTGAACACTGCATGCAGAAATATACAGATAAATGTATTTATATAGATCTGTATTATTTTACTTGTTTTACTAAAATAACACATACATTCTCTTGATAGTTTTCTGTCCTTCTTGGATATCTCACATATGATATCTTCATATTATTGCTATACTCTTTATAACTCTGAGACTGACGTGTGTTACATCAAAATAAATAAGTTTTAAATAGGTAGTAAACCTTATTCAAAGACATTGGATGACAGAGAACAGAATTAGTGGTTGTTGAGTTTTATTTCATGGTATAAAAAGCGAAATTTAAGAGGTAAGAGGCTTTTCTGCAAACAAGTGTTAATCTAGCTGTACAGGCTGACCTCTGCAGGAAGGGATTATACAGACTGACTTCTGCAGTAAAATATACATATGTTAAAAACAGAACAGAGGACATGAAAAAAATGGAAAAAAACCCCTATTTATGAACAAAAATGTCACAATCTAATGTAAAGTATCTTAGCAGTATGTTTGTGTATCACAGCTGCTGTGACAAGAAAGACAGGTAAGTACTTGCAATTGTTAATGTGGTGGACATAGAGATGGAAAATGATCTACAGAAGTAGATTAAGAAAACCTGTCTCATTTAACTGATCCAAAGTCAGAGATACTAATGTGCTTTGCCAGCCTTCCAAAGCGAGTTCCCAAGAGCGAAAATAACATAATGTGAGTTTAGCAGAAGAACAAATGGGTAAAAATGGACCATGAATAAATTTAGGCTAGAAATTATGAGACTATTTCTAGCACTGAAGATTGATTTTCTATAACAGTTTTATAGTAGCATGAAATACGGCCTGAAATGGAACTTGATAATTTTATGAATGACACAAGACAAGTGCTTTCATTACAACTATTCATGTATTTCAGGAGTGAAGCATGGCCTGCATGTCTCCTGCTGAGAAACTTATGAGTAGCCTGAAAAAAGGTTCTAAAATTGTTTGGGCCAAAAATTATTTTCAAACTATTTAGGGTCATTTTCCAAGCTAGGCTTGCTTGCTGTCACTCTTCCTTATGCTTGATCATGTTGCTGAGCAAAACAAATGCAGTTGTGATAATTTGCTTAGCCACTGAACTCCACAATGAAATTTTAATCTGCATTCACCATTATCCAAAAATTGCTTCTTAATTTGTCACATCATTTCTGATCATCACAGTGCTGTAGAGGTACTTTATACTACATATCCAGGTACATATCTGTATTTCATTCAGCCACTTCTATGTTTTGTTCTCTTTATTTTTTTATTATTTTGTTTCACGCTATTCTGCAAACATAGTAATGGAGGGGGGAAAAAGATGGGCATGTCTTGATTCAGCTTCTCTGCTTGCATAACAAAGAAATTACTAATTAGTGTGTTAGCAACATGATATTCCATTTTCCACATTAGAACATCAAGATAGCACTTCATTTATTTGCCTACATATTCATTTTACTTTTAGTCTCTCCTAGCCTCCATCTCTGTATAATCAGATAGAGTGAAAGAAGGTTTCTTGTAGAATTTGAAAAAATATGTGGAGTTTATCTTCTGCTGTTTTCATTTTCATGTGTTTCTGTTTTCCTTTGCACTCTGAAAAAGCATCAGATACTAGTAGTGATATTATATGCTTGGGCTGTTTGCCATCTTATCAGGACCAGTGCACATTTTATATTTCATATCTGTCAACTTGGCTTCGTTTTGTAAAATGCTGGTCCCTTGATGCCTTTTTTTTGCCATCTGCTAGCCTTCATAGATTTACACTGAGTGCCTGATGGCATGCCATAGATGTTTTGTCACCATTTGCATTCCTGAAAGATTTTCCGAATACCCACTGTAAAACACATTATTTGTTTGGGCTGTTTCCCATGATTATAAAAACTGATTGCATTTTCTTATTTAATAGGGCTGACCTAAGCTATGGACAAAGTAGTTAGTTACCATCAGAAGCTCCAATAACATGCTGTCATAGCTCTGATTCTGTTTTACTAATGTCTAAATATAACAAGATCAGGTGATAAGTGGACAGTGGTTACCTTCATTGTCTCTTCATCAGAGAAGTGAGGAGGAAAATTAGTATGCCGGGAGGTTATTCCCCTGTGGCAATAGTTATGAGAGTGGGCAGTTGTGGTCCTAGAACGTCCTATTTCAGCCTATGGTACTGGATCTGCAAATTTCCAGCTTACAGCTAGGCCAAAAAGGCTAGAAAGTTGGCAGGATAAATAGCATACACAAAGAAATCATGAGGCTACTCACACAAATATACAAATTTAAAACATAAATGTCGTTAGTTAGAAGAACCAAACAAATTTAGCTAGGCAAAATAGGGTGATCTTCATCCTAGGATATAAAATGAAGTTCCATTTCTGGTTTATAAGAAACCTGTAGTTGAATGTATAGTTCTTTTTATTCAGTGCCTTAAAGATAGTGATGGCAGGTAATGCAGTAACCTCATTATGAAAAATTATTGACCTTTATCAAAACATTCCACAGTGCTACTGAAATGTCTGAAAAATGCTTGTATTTCCTTGAGACAAATGTCTGCTTAGGTACAGCGTAAGACAGAAGGTACATTCTGGATATTCTCTTGATTCACTGTATGACTTGTCCTCAAATCAGTTTTGAATGTACTTTTACAAGCAGAAAATCATGACTGGTCAGCATATTGACTCTCAGATGAATACCATTAATAGTAAAAGTAAAGATAGGTACAACTTTCATGATTAACTCCATCAATGCATAACAGAAATTGTCATAAACAGAATAAATATCAAGTTATGGTAGAATAATTGACATGATGTAACAAATTACTCACAACACCTTTCTCCTGAAGAAATATGAAGATGTTTGAGCGCTGTTCATATACTGAAATGCCAAACTTCTCCCACCCCTACAATCCATACTGTTGAGCACTATGTCGGCAGCTGCTGCTGTCGTTAGAAGAGCAGTAGGAGCAGGTTAAACCAGCTAGTGCAGGTGGGGCAACCTCTTTCAGAAAGAGGTAGTGCTCCTGCAGCCTGTGACAGCCTCCTTCCCTCACCCTCGCTGGTGTGGCAGCAGGCTGGAAGCACAGACATGAACAATAGGTGAGCAACAGCTTATACAACAAGGGGAAGAGGGATTAACAGTTACAGAATCACAGAATCACAGGGGTTGGAAGGGACCTCTGGAGATCATCTAATCCACCTGCCCTGCCAGAACAGGTTCACCTAGAGCAGGTTGCACAGGACAACATCCAGGCGGGTTTGGAATGTCTCCAAAGTCAGAGAGTCCACCACCTCTCTGGGCAGCCTGTTCCAGTCCTCTGCCACCCTCAAAGGAAAGAAGTTCCTCCTCATGTCTAGATGGAACTTCCTACATTCAAGTTTGTGCCCATTACCTCTTGTCCTATCACTGGGCAGTTGTATCAACTGGAATTGCAGATAAATAACTGCCATTTACCTGCCTCCCAAAATTCCTTTCAACAACTTCAGTGTCTGCTAAAGAGAAAACCCTATTGTTAAAAACGAGAGTGCTGAATACTGGCTTAGATTAAGGTGAAGGCTCAGAGAAACTGTGGTTGATACCAGTAACAATTCTGAAAGGACGCTGGTTGAGAGCTTGACTACTTAAGGCTGAGAAGGGAGAGTTTGTGTTAATTGCTTTGGAACAGCTGCTCATATTAAGAACTGCAATCAACTTTTCTAAAACAGTCTGTATTATTTAACTTAAATCTGGTGATAGTAACATACTTTACTGTTTTTTTTGTATCCTGGAACATTTCTGAAAAATAATCTTGGTAATGCATATAATTAGGCTAAGAAAGATAAAAAGAGTTGATGTTTTTAACCTCGAAGCAAAAAAAAAAAAGTAGAATAGTCATTTGTTTTTTAATATATGGTCTTCTGAGATAATCTATATTCAGAGAACTGTGATGTAATAACTTTGCTTGGTACTGAGTTTTAACCATTGTTATTGATAAAAGATAATTCTAAGATATAAAACCCTCTTCACTACTAAATGTATTTAGTATTTCAAAAGCTCTGGAATGGAAAATTCACCATTAAAATGCAATGTTGAATTATGAAGATATTTATGCTACTGTTGTAAGATTTTATTTTAGTATTTTGTATTAATTCAAGCTGTAATTTAATTTTTATATTGCTCAATTACTGATTACTTTTACAAAGTCACTATTGACTCTATAAAAAGATTTATTCTTATCTTGGCAATTTTCATCATCGCTTACATTCTACATATAGATGCATATCCAATAATTAGATAGAAGAAAGGATGTCATGCTTCCCTGCAATAATATTTTCAGTCAGTAATTCTTCAATAGTGAGATCCACTCTATGCCATTTTAACTCTCCAGCCTTAGCTTCTGGCTAAAGTAATATTGTTTGGCTGAACTTGTGACTTTCACAGTGTCAAGAAAATGCAAAAAAAATAGCTAAGGAAACTCTCTTTTTAGTACCTACTACAAAGAATGTTAATTATTCATGGATTATATTTCTTTTCATATTGTGTAAAAATGAACTGTAGTTTTATGTGGAACTGCTGAATCATTTGACCAACTGTTTTTAAGTCATTTTAAAGCCAAAAGTTTTTTAAAAATTGTTTTCTTATATTTTCTCTCATCTATAAGTTTTATTTTTTTATTTTTTTATTTTTTTTTCATTATTTCTAGCTTTATGTGGTGGAGATGTTAGAGGACCTAGTGGAACGATTTTATCCCCTGGTTATCCTGATCTGTATCCAAATTCACTGAATTGTACATGGACTGTGGATGTTACCCATGGAAAAGGTAAATAAGTCCTTTTCTCTTTTTCCACTGATTTTTTTTAGTATATAAGTCCAGTATTCTGTGCTATACATGTAGATCTAAGTTAGCAGCAATGAACTAGGAACTGCAATGCTGATTTTTGGTTTTGTTTATTTTTATTGTAGTAATTCCTAGAATTCCAGATGTGGACTAGACCTTAATGTTTTCCACGGAACAGAAAGTCCCTAAAAGTTTCTAGACCAAGTAACAGATAGTCGGATGTGTGCACATTAATTTGTACAGGTGAAAGAGGATGAACGCTTTTTCTGTGTTGAGAAAGAAATGCCTTATCTTCGAGAGCGATTAGCTGGAAGTAGTCATTGATATTTAGACTTGGTATCAATAGAAGAATCTGAAGTGAAGACTTAAGTGAAGATGTTATTCATATTATGGCATAAAAAAGGAATGAAGTTAATGAGAGAGGAAGTGTTTAAAAGATTGCTCATTATGCTAAATTTTACATTATGACTAGCTGTCAACAAGGAAATGTCAGAAAGAAAAGTCCTATTATTTTGAAGAAAAGAAACTGTTTCAGCTTACTGAGACACACTTTCAGGGTGGCAGCATATAAATGGCAGTTTAATATGCATGTATGGATTGAATAAATAATATAGTTTAGAAATAAATGTAGAAGGAAAAAAATAGTGGAACCCAATAAGAGAACATTTAGAGAGGTAAGAGTGAATTATAGAATGACGGATCACAGAAGCTGAGGGATGGGAGACTTTTAAGAAAAGGATTGTTATTTGTTGAAGGGAGATTTCAGAGTAAAGATGTAATACTGGTTTTAACTTTTCTCTGAGAAAGGATCTTAGTAAGAGTTATTTCAAATAAATATTATTTCTAAGAAATATAAAAAAGACACACAGGACAGGTTAGAAAATGCTTAGGATGCAAATGAAAGTTGGGAATTCCAAGTAGCAAAAGTTCCTTGAAATAGTGTGTCCTACTTGCTTTCAGGTGAAAGCTTTTGAGACTAGATGAGAAGAGATGGTCAAACTTTTAGATTTTTGTTGATATTTTATTTTAAGTATAGGAGTAACTGCATAGTACTCTTGTACTATGAGTGGAAAGACCTAGAGAAGCATAAGAGTTTCATGTTAAGGTAAGGACGGAAATAGAGATAGGTGTCATAAGAGAAATTGAATATAAATAGGATGAGGTGGTATGAACACAAAAAGGAGAATTGCATCTGTAACACTGGAAAGAATACAGAAAAAGAAATGAAAGGGAGAAGAAGGAAGGCAAGGTCAATTCTGAATTTCATCAGTTTTCTCTGTGAGGGCATGAAAAATGTGACAAAGTATACTGATGATGTATTCCTCTAAGAGAGAGACAGTTACTGATAACATAAAAATAAGACTTCCCTGACAGAGAATTGTGCTGATCTGTGATCCCCTTTTTCTATTTTGTGCAAATAGTACAATAGTTCCTCATCTAGATGTTAAATTACTCTGACTGGATGTCCCGTTTAAAACTCTTTAAAGTGTTAAAGCGGCAGATTGTATCTCTCAAAATTATTGCTCCGGAGTCTCTTTTTACTACCAAATGATGCCTTTGTGTCAATATAATTTGCTTGTAAGTATGCCCAGTGAAGAAGCATTCTGAAATTACTGAGCCTGCATCGGATGCTACATTTGCCCTTGTTACCTCTCGGTATGATAGAAGGCTTTTAGAGTTGCAGGAAAATAGGTACTGTGGATCTTTTGCAAACAAGAAGAATATAACTGTTCATCTGGATAAGCAAGAAAGACGCAAGGAAAAGGAAACTGTTAGTCCTACAGTCATTCAGCTTGCACCCTACCTGAAAAACGATTGGACAATCAGCCCAAGCTTTATAATCTGGGCATTGAAGCGAAGTAGCAGAGATGGATAAGAGTTTAGCTTCGTCCATAACAATGTAAATTCTACAGTAAACATGAGCCCAGATTAAGCCATATTTTTCAGAATTCTTGAAAGACATTTTATTAACACTTTCATTTTTCTTAAATGAAAAGTGGGATTATGGAGGAGAGTTCTTGAAAATTATTTTTTCTTTTTAGAAAATTAGGTAGATTTTTTGTGATTTATCTTTTTTCTTGAACCCTCAGCTAAAGAAGTATTTTAAAATTAGGCTAAATAAAACCTGAAATTCTCAATGTGATTACATTTTGTGTGAAGCTATTGAGAAAAAACACCATATATAATGAGAATCCTGAGAAAACAAATATACAGAAATAATATATATAGGGGAAGAGAGGAACAGTATAAACATACACAAGCACATGTACACTGATACTTATATATACACACACATATATTGCTACAAGCACATTCTTGTTTGTGTCAATAAGTTTTATATTACCTTATGGAAATGTTATTAAGGAAAAACATTAAATATGACTGCTATGTTGTAATTTGACTTGGGCATTTTGACTCATGCTGCTTAAAGATCTGCTGGAAACAATTGAAGAGTGAGGATTTGCTGTGAGTAGGAAATTGGAAATACTGTATGCGCTTCTCATATTTTGTTCTTGTCGGCAAAACAGTATTAATATTTTAATCTCTTCCAGTAGTACTGCATGAGGACGATAGCTCTCCTTCTATGAAAATAAGTCAGAGGCTTACTTAATTTAACTTTAAACTTCTAACACTAAAGTTCTATGTCTGAGTAAGCTAGTCCATTAGGCCACTTCTGTATTTAATGGACAAATGCATGTGTCTTCAGCATATGAGTCATCTCACTGTGAAAAAGTATCTAAAGTAGATGGAATGAACTTCAGATCCTCTGAAGGTGCCTATTTATCTTTATCATCTGATGTCCAGGGAGTTTATATAGTCCCCAGATTAATTGTCCATGGGGAGACTGAGTGAGTAAGTTTTAGTTGATAGGTACCATTTGGGAAAATTAATCCCATACCCATAAATGGTTTAAAGTGAGGGAGAAAAACTTTGTTCTGGAAATCTCATTTTCTGCTCTATTTCACATTAAGTATAATTCCAACTTCAGAATCTCAAGGAGTATCTTCTACTGGCCATTAACTAGTGGTATGATTTTTTAAAAATACTTAAATTTTTTTTCAGCCCTTTTTTTTTGGACAAAATTTGGTAGTTTAATGTCAGACTGCCAAGAAAATATATGTAACTTATAGCTCCAGAAAGCTGTGGGGTACTTTTTTAAACACAAATCTTTATGTTGTAACTTCATACTGCTATTACATAAGACCAGGCAATTAAATGCATATGTTTAGTTAAGATTTGTATTTTACATCTCGATATGTAGTTTGCTAAGAGAAACAGTTTCTGTGTTTGTGTATACTGTCTCAAATAACATAATCTGTAATAAAAATATATATATTTTAATTTTACTCCTCAAGTGTATTGAAACTTCTAGAATTCTGCAATGATTTTTCACGTGTGTTTATGTGGACCACCATTATGATTCTTGAATGTCCATTAAAACTTGTTATGATTTTATTTTATTTTTTAAAAATTTGTTAACTGGGGAATGGAACATGCACTTTAAATATAGTTAATATGTCTAGTATTTGGTATTATTTATGAAGAAGAAAGGAAACATCTATCATGACAATAATTATTGTATTTTGTCTGTGGTTAACATGCAATTCAATATACAGTGAAGTTAAATTTGTGGAGTATCAATGATATATTTTAAACCATTTCCTAATAGAACAGTTAGTTTAACCATCCTCCAACAGCCTGGATTGTAATAGAGAAATGACATTAGGATGTTATGTGTTCCTGTCTTCATTTCAGAATTTAAATATTCCCTTTATAAAGAAAGAGGCATGTGAGACAGAATGAGAAGGAATCTACTTGAACATATATTTTAAAATTCTTCTCTAGAGAAGACACAATCTGTCACACAGCATATATTAATATGATTAGAATATTTTCTGAAGAAAACTAAATTGTACAGCTACTGCTGGGATATACCTTGGGGTTTTGCTTAGAAATGTCATGGCAATCTGGAAAATTGATTGAAACACTCCCTTGAGTTAAACCTTGCGTTTGGTGTTTAAACAATACTCAGTGAAGCTCAGCTGTGATTCACTGGAATTCCATTATTTTGGGTTACTACTATAAAATTTTCTTTGGCATTTCTGATTTTGTTGTTGCAGTATTTGCGCATGCATAAAAAGGGCCAAAATTAATTTGGAGTCCCGTAAGTGCAACAAATATGGCCTGAATTTCAGCATCATTCTATATATATCGCATTTTTCTCTTAAGAGCTCTCTTTTCATGTCAGATCAACACTGTCTCCTATGTAAAACTACGGTAAAAAATTAAACCATTCATGTTTCTCAATTTCAAAGCTAAATTTATATTCATTAGCTCAAAAGATATGTAACCCAACCTTGATTCCAAAATTCAGTGTGTGATTTTTGCCAATTTATTGTCATACAATCTAGGAGAATAAATAGTATATTCAAAGAAGATGAATGGCTTTGGTCATATAATTATTAAATTAAGAATTTTTAAAATCCAGAATAGATTTCTTGGATTGTCTAGTTTTATCCTATGCATAAAATACAATCCCATCCTGTAATTTCTGTATCAGGACTACTAAGTAAGGGTGTGTTTATCTGGATCTGCAAGCTACAGCAAGTCGGGGGGTTGGGGTGCGTGGAACTATAAGAAGAGAAGGGGGTGTCTACTTGAAAAGGCTGAATAGTTCTCCAGTCTCTTTAAAGGCAAGTACAATCTAGAGGTCTCTAAGATCCAAGGGATTTCTCTTCTTGTTCCCATTTGTATGTCCATCTGACAGTAAGACTAAGCACGTACTCCAAGGATGCCAATATGTACATACACATATACGGCTGATCACACAGACCAACAAGACAGAGACAAATGTCTGTATTGACACGCACAGAAACACCAAAGGCACTAAAACAGACATGAACACCACAGGCAGCCGATCGTATTTCTCCGGTTGGACTGATGGGAACAGGAGTTTGCAAGGAGTGACACAGACTCACACAGGCACATGCAAGTGCTCCCACAGCCTTCCAGGTCCTGGTCCAGGAGTGGGTCCCCAGATCCCACTCCCTCCGGTGCTGCTCCCCTGTGACTGATGGCCCTTTTTCCAGTTGCTGCCCCCTGACCTCATCCTGCTTACCAGGCAGTCCATACCAATGTTCACTAGTGGTCGCACATGTGCTTGTACTCTCCACAGAGGACACACTTAAACACTAAATAGTCAGGAACAGAGTTTAAAAAGAAAAGAGGACAGTCTGTGGTGGTTAGGTGCAGGGATTAGTAAGAGAGGCTTAGCCCTCTCCATTTTCCTACACTTTCTCCTTTATCCACCATAATCCCTCCTTTTACCTGCCTTTGGCCCTAAACATCCCACAAAAAGTTTTGCAGTCTCCAAATACCATTTAAAAATCTGAAGTTTTACATAATCTCACAAATTCCCTCAAATACTCCACAGTAAATTTCTAATTTCCATGCGAGTCAAGGTAGTCTTCTTTCTCCCATTCTAATCAGTTATTAAGTTCTGATTGAACTGCCACAAGATTACAGGGACACATGCAATGGCCCATCAGTCAGAAACTTAAGAGTTCTGGTCTTTGGTAACATCTCCACTAAATCCTGCTCATTAAAGCTTGTATATGTGTGTATATAATTTATTACTACCCTCATTTCTTGTATTTGCTTTCTATACTGAAAGGTCCTTGACTATGCAGCCCCATAAACCAGGTGTCCTTACATTCCAGGTACCCTTACAAATTGTGCGATTGAGTTGCATTAACATAAAAGTCTAATGCCGTTTGAGACAACCTCAGGGATCCAATGTAATGTAAAAAAAAAAAGAAATAGCAAGAATTGTAAAGCTGCGCGTGAAGTATAGAAAAGATAACCTCTAGCACCTAAAGGAGTATGAGGTTCCTATGTTTAGACAACTGAGCCAAGCCCAGTATATCTAGCTACAGTCTTGGATTTTGTTACCCTGTTTGGGAAGTTCTTTGGCAGAAGCTAGGGGGGAAGTAGGAAGGTGAAGTGTATACTCGCTTTTTCATTATATTGTGTCTACTATTAAAAATCTGTTGTCCGTGAGAGTACCCGAAGATCATTAATATTCATACACTATGTTAATCTTCAATCACATGAATGGATCTTCCTAAGTATTACATCATTGGATGTATTTTACAGAGCCTGAATCATTGGTTTATAAGTTTTATGATAAAACTGAAAATGCTATTACACTAGAGGTCTCAATAATCACGTAAGCTAGCTGATGTCTTCTCCCGTTTCTTTTCTGTGCACTCTACCCAAAGATCATGGTCTAGCTCTCAGTTACAGAAATGCAGAAAAAGTAATTTGTCTAGCTTGACCTTTAAGTCTTTTTATTGCTATTGTGTTCCAGCATATATATATATTCCTTTCTAGATGTGTGATTTGTATCTGATGGTTTGCAAAAAAACCTAGTGTTAACATATGCCACATCTCCCTTTTTTGGGGAGGAAGTGCTGCTGTTACTGTATGTGCCATGAGAATATAAGGTCATATATTTTATAACCTTTCCTTTCACTACTGCTATACAAGGATATTGGTGACTGTAAGAAATAAGGTTTACCTTTCCCATTCTGCTGTAAACAGTTTGTAATTTTGAACTGTTTAGTGCATCATTGGATTTTAGATAAAAATGTAAATATAAGTCTTTGAATTCTATAAATCAAGCATCCATATTTTGCAGCTACAGGCAAAAGCGAAAGGTAGCATCAAAACCAAGAGACCTGCTGCAAAGATATTTTAATATTAAAATCAGGAAAGATACTAATTTTTAGAAAAGTTGGATTATTTTCATTTTCTGAACCACAATTCATAACAAAATACATAAATTTAATCCTTGGCTTAATTACATTGATGTTAACAGTGTGATATGTAAATCTAATTCTACTTTTTCCAATAGGAGTGCAGTTCACCTTCTACACTTTTCATTTGGAGGATCATCATGACTACTTACTAATAACGGAGAATGGCAGTTTCACACAGCCATTAGCACGTCTGACTGGCTCAGAGCTTCCTTCACCAATCAATGCTGGTCTCTATGGAAATTTCAGAGCTCAGTTGCGCTTTATTTCAGATTTTTCAATATCATATGAAGGATTTAATATTTCTTTCTCTGGTAAGGAAATACCTGTAGTACTTGGCTCCTGAAAAGGATTTTTTCAGTATTTTATGTAAAGAGAAAAAAAAAAAAAAAGTTTAAAATTGAAGTGATTTTGATGAATACATATACTGAATCATAAAAATATATAAATTGTTTCCTAAGCACAACAATCACAGCAAGGAAACCTCTGTGCCCTGTACAGACATTTCTGCTACATAATAAGTGAGATGGCAGTAAACTGTAAGACACATTATCAAGTGAGGGGAGGAAACAGAACTAGTCTAATTTCAGTTAGTGAAGTTTCAGATGAGTCCACAAGTCAATCATTTAGGCTTTTATGCTGTGCCATTGTTTTAATTCGTTTTATGTACCTGGGACATTTATGACTCTTACAAGAGTTATGTTGTGTTATGCATCTTAAAAATGTTGTGGATATATTCATTAGTCTTATTTTTTAATGTAATATAATTGCCAATTTAACATTCATGAATTCATTTTGTTTTTAAATCTGAACTCTGTATTGATAGGTGGAAATACACAGAAATTACTCGACTGCAAGGTTACAAATATGACTGTTAGAAAACATGTTCTCACTCGTACAAACTGACTTGCTGTCTTGTTTTCAGAGTATAATCTGGAACCTTGTGAAGATCCTGGGATCCCACAATTTGGTAACAGAATAGGATTTAATTTTGGAGTGGGAGATATTCTGACATTCTCCTGTTCATCTGGATATCGTTTAGAAGGAGCTTCAGAGATTATTTGTCTTGGTGGTGGCCGACGAGTATGGAGTGCACCTCTGCCAAGGTGTGTGGGTACGTGGTCAGCTGCTTTCATTTGCTTGTATGTGTAGTCATTGTCCATGGATTTGCAGATTTACAGCATGGAAAAGCATGGTAATACACCTCTTACTTTTTAATGTACTCTCATACTCTCCATACCTTCTTAGTCAAATTTATTAAATCTTTTCTTAACATATTTATTATTAGAACTGTCAGTGGACTTCATAGTCTATACTTGAAAGCATTTCGAACTGCAGGCACAATGCTTGTTCTTCTTATTTTGATTAATAGGTTAGGAAAACTGGGCATAAATTTGAATCAGCATTTACCAGTTCAGATGCCTAATAATTGACTCTTATTTGTCAATGCAAGCTTCCAAGTGATACCTGTATTACAAAATTTTGTGAATGTAGTTAGAGCACTTAGGCCAGAGGTTTTTTCACAAAACTAGGTCCATGTATAGGAATACAGTCAGCCTGGGTTTCCTATATAAGTTAGAGCAGAGAACCATATCCTCAGAATATCCTCAGAACTGTTGTTCTGGCTTTAAAATGGTAGCTAGGATAAGTGAGAAGAAACAGTCTCTGATGGTTCCTACAGCTCTCCACACACTGTAGAGATAGCCTACACGCATAGCTTTGACTAGAAACTTAATTTTTAATGGCTAATATTGTCTGAGCTGAATTCTTCCTAAATGTCTTGATTTTCAGTTCTGCTGAGAACTGTTAAAACAACAAAATGTCTAAAAAGTAAGGTAGTTACTTAAGTGTCTATTTTTTAATTTATTTAAGAGTATATGCTATATGGAAAAGTTTATATATGAAAATATCTGTGTCTGTGCATTCCAAATCTTTTATTTTTTCCTACTAAATTGTATGATAGTAAAATATAAGTTTCTTTTAGAATCTGATTGTATAATAACTATTAATTGATTATGTACTTGCTTTTATCCAATGTTAGTTACATAATTTTCATGTCCAAACTATTCCTATGCTTACCTCGATACAACAAAAGTTCTAAATTTGCCGTATATGTAAGCAGTATTTATATATATATCTACAGAAGAGATGGTTTAGAAGCTGAATCAGTGCAGTGCATGAATAGAAGTTATTTTTATTGAGGTTAATGAATTTTTAACCATAAGAATAATAATGAATGCATGCACAGTTGTGAAGACAGGTTAAATTTTATGAATAAATTTCTGGAAGTGTTAATATACTGAAAATGAATTCGTAAATTATCAGTAAAGAAGAACTTGTGCAGAAGCATAAATGAAAAAAATTGCTATTTGATTTTCATGACAGAAAATAATGTTTATGTTTGTGTGGTTGGGGGAAGGGGGGAGAAAAGCTGGAACACAAGGAGTAACTTATTTTCCAGTCAACATATTTTCTCCGTATCTTTGAAAATGAAAGCACTAGAATGACTTAAGCAGTCATTTCCCCCCATAAATATAATGCCTTTTTCAAGGCTCATATGACATAATTATTATAGGACATAATAATGAAATTCAAACAACTGGAGAGCCGAAATTCCTGTTGACTGCTTTTACTGGATTCAGAAATTTACATATTGTTACTGTTGCTCATGTTTTTGGCATTTTCTGGAAAAGTGAATCATGAGCTTTAATGTTTCTGAAATCATATAGGCATATTTCTGATATCATAGGCATAAAGCGACAAGTAGGGTTGCAACCTTGGACTTCAGGAGGGCTAACTTTGATCTCTTCAACAAACTGCTTGGAGAAATCCCATGGGTTAGGACTCTAGAGTGTAGGGGGGCTCAAGAGAGCTGGTTGATATTCAAGCATCACTTCCTCCAAGCTCAGGATCGGTGCATCCCTAAGAGCAAGAAACCAGGCAAGGGAAGCAGGAGACCTGCATGGCTGAGCAGGGAGCTTCTGAAAAGGCTCAAGTGGAAGAAGGAAGTTTACAGTAAGTGGAAGAAGGGACTGACCACTTGGGAAGATGACAAGAATGCTGCCAGAGTATGCAGGGACGAAGCAAGGAAAGCCAAGGCCTCCTTGGAATTAAATCTGGCAAGGGATGTCAAGGTCAACAGGAAGGGTTTCTTCACGTACATTGGAGGCAAAAGGAAAACGAGAAAATTTGGGCCCGCTATCGAATAAGAGAGGGGCCATGGTGACAGATGATGCAGAGAAGGCGGAATTACTGAATGCCTTTTTTGCTTTAGTCTTTACTGCTCAGGCCAGCCCTCAGGAGTCCCAGACTT
>VYXH01000869.1:12314-55674 GCA_013397275.1 Burhinus bistriatus | reverse complement strand
ACTGTGGCAAGCAGGTCGCGGGAGGTTATCCCCGCCTCTACTCTGCCCTGGTGAGGCCGCACCTGGAGTACTGTGTCCAGTTCTGGGCTCCCCAGCTCAAGAAGGACAGGGAAGTGCTGGAGAGGGTACAGCAGAGGGCTACAAAGATGATTAGGGGACTGGAACATCTTTCTTATGAGGAAAGGCTGAGGGACTTGGGTCTTTTTAGTCTGGAGAAGAGAAGGCTGAGGGGGGATCTCATCAATGCTTATAAATACTTCAAGGGAGGGTGCCGGGAGGATGGTGCCAGTCTTTTTGCAGTGGTGCCCAGTGGTAGGACAAGAGATAGTGGGCACAAACTTGAACGTAGGGAGTTCCATCTGAACATGAGGAGGAACTTCTTTCCTTTGAGGGTGGCAGAGGACTGGAACAGGCTGCCCAGAGAGGTGGTGGAGACTCCGACTCTGGAGACATTCCAAACCCGCATGGATGTTGTCCTGTGCAACCTGCTCTAGGTGCCCCTGCTCTGGCAGGGGGATTGGACTAGATGATCTCCAGAGGTCCCTTCCAACCCCTGTGATTCTGTGATTCTGATTGTGTGATATACACACAGCCTCAACTGGGAACTGACCACTGTTCATTGTGTTTGTGTTCAGCTTGTCAACGCAAGAATACAATACAGAAAGACAAAGATAAACTGGAACATGTTTGGTGGTGGGCCACCAAGGTGGTTGGAAGCTGGAGTAGTCATACCGTCGTGCCAATATTTATGTCATATTGCACATTTGTGTAGCTTTATGCAACAAAAAAGCTCTAATATTCTGGATGTAGCACTGTTCTTAAATATTTTTTGATATTCTGAACAGAGAAAACATTATAGTTATGCTTTTGGACCACAGAGGCACAACATAGAACCTAGAGGACATCCAAAACCATATAATTGTTATAGACCTGCTCAGGCTTCTGTAGACAGACTAAGCTCTGTAGATGTAGATGGACACCATACTTCACCATTTAGCCTGCAAGCCAGGGATCTGTTCCAGGAGTAGATGGGTTTAGCAGTGTAGACACACATAATGTGACCAAAGTGCTTCATTAGCATATGATAAAAGTGCTCCATTTATACGATAAGAAATCCTTCATGATGCCACAATTCTTCTAGTCATGTGATGGAAGACAGTGTTTGTGGCCTTCAGAAAGCGTATGGGAATAAATAGGGTGTCAGAAAAATTGATGTTATCTATGACTGGTTCCTAGTTCCGATGCTCCTGATGTTTAAGACTCTAAGAAGCACAGAGGTTAGGACCAATAAGAATAAATTTTTCTGATGGTGTTTATATGTCATTCACTGGCTGCAAATGAACTTTACAGCATATTGGACTATTAGCAATCCTGAAATTAACTAAATTCAAAATTTGAAAAATCAATGGAATCATAAATACCTTGTGAAAATTCCTTAAACAAGAAGAGACTGAATTTAATAGATTAACAATATTTTACACTATTTTTTTTGCTGTTTCCAGTGCTTAAAATCCTGTGTGATTTGGGGTATAAGATCCCTTGAATTGCCATGCAGTTAAATAAAATAATCCTCATTTTGGTAATATATGTTTAGAGGTTTATGTATTCAGTCAGCAGCCAGCTGAATATGATCCAACAGTGTGCCTAGGTGGCCAAGAAGGCAAATAGTGTCCTGGCTTGTATCAGAAATAGGGTGGCCAGCAGGACTAGGGAAGTGATTGTCCCCTTGTACTCAGCACTGGTGAGGCTGCACCTCGAATACTGTGTTCAGTTTTGGGCCCCTCACTACAAGAAAGACATTAAGGTGCTGGAGCGTGTCCAAAGAAGGGCAACGAAGCTAGTGAGGGGTCTAGAGCACAAGTCTTGTGAGGAGCGGCTGAGGGAACTGGGGTTGTTTAGTCTGGAGAAAAGAGGCTGAGGGGAGACCTTATCACTCTCTGCAGTTACCTGAAAGAAGATTGTGGCCAGGTGGTTGTTGGTCTCTTCTCCCAAATAACAAGTGATAGGATGAGACGAAACAGGCTCAGGTTGCACCCAGGGAGGTTTAGACTGGATATTAGGAAAAATTTCTTCACTGAAAGGGTTATCAATCATTGGACCAGGCTGCCCAGGGACGTGGTTGAGTCACCATCCCTGAAGGTATTTAAAGACATATAGATGTGGCACTTATGGACATGGTTTAAGGTGGTCTTGGCAGTGTTAGGTTTATGGTTGGACTAGATGATCTTAAAGGTCTTATCCAACCTAAATAATTCTATGATTCTCTATTTTGGTTATACACATCTGTTAATTTATTTTCCTGAGAATTTGGCAAGATTCATAGCTCATTGATTTCTTTTAGAATTAAACTTAACAGATTTTACCAGAAGTTTAATGCAAAGGTGACATAAATGGGTTGTAACCTTTAATTTGCAGGCCAAAAATAAACAAAAGTATGGTAGCTATGTTAATATACCTAGTCTTTGAACTAGCCATTTCAGATTCTCAATGAGTCATCACAGGATGATCTACTGTCTTTGCTGTATTTCTGGTGCCACATGAATCAAAAGAACAAGACCAAAAACAGAGGGCACATTTACCAAACGTGAGATAGGTCTGCTTGACATGGCACAGAGATTCTTGGAAATGAATACCTACACTAGGGTTCCAGTAGGCTCAGAATATTTAAGAGTTAGTAATTATTCTCTCTGTAATATCTTCAATTACACACAAAACCAAGCAATACTGTCTATATATCTGAATCTAGCTTTTATACCTATTTCATCATTATGCCATGCATATAATGATGACCAACTAAAAGTCCAAACTACTAACGACACTGTCAACATTTGAAAACTCTCAGTTTACGTTGTTACTCTCTGACTTATTCCCAGTATGGTTTTATTTCCTTGCAGACTGAGGAAATAACGGATTGTGCTCTTCTGTATATTCATCTGTATATTAGGAAACATCACATGTACATAGCTGGGACATTTTTTAACTGACCAAAACTCTAGGTAAATTATCACTCTTCTCATCTCCCTCTTCTACCCCCGCCAGACATAGCAAAGGGTTTGCCCATCAGTTAAAACAGTCTTTTTATGGGTCAGAATTGCATGTTTGTATTCACCCAATGCTCTAGGTCTTCTAAAGAGAAATATTAATTTAGATTTTCATGAAAATGGCAGAGAATTAATGGATAAAGAACTCACTTTTTTTTCAATAAAACATATTTCTTGTGAGATTCTATGAATTTGTCATTAGTCAAAAATAGCTGTAAGAAGAAAGTTTGTTAGCAAAGTGAAGAGTACGCATGCTAAAAATTGATCGTATAATTAAATTAATGTTTCAAATTTTGTATTAGTTCTGCCTTGTTTTAATATGTTAATTACTGATCTGAAAGTGAACTGTATGACAGCAGTTGATTCAAACAGTTACAAAAGAAAACTTTGAGGAACCTGAGAGACATAAGCTAGATGAATGAACAGATAAATTGTATGATAAAATAAATGTAAGATTGATAAATACCACGAGGAGAAAAAAAAAAAAAGGCTCATTGCAGTTATACTTCTCAGGAATACTAAATTAATAGGATTAACCTAAGAAATTTATTTAAGAATAATTGAAAACAAAATAAAAATGATGTGGTAAGTCATACAGAAGACTAGGTACAGAGACTGCTTGCAGTAACTTGTAGTCTCACCTGAAATATTTCAAAATCTCCATAAAAATACTGTAGAGCTGATTGGAGTTCAGAGAAGGGCTAGGAAGATAATGAGCTTGTACACAATTTAATATAAAAAGAGAGATGATTGAAATGTTTTCCTATAATAAATGGCAAAAGTAAACTAGTTCAAGAGATCCAATTCTCTTTTCCATTAATCAAGAAAAAGGGCGATTCAGCTGAAAATAATACTTAAAAAAGTAAAACTGTTAGAAATAAATATTTTCCCTTCAACATTAATTAAATTGTGGCAATACTAAAGAAATTAAAAAAGCCATTGTAGATTTAGATGGATAACAAGATTGTTCAGAATTCTTGCCAGAACATTTATCAAGCTTCCCTTTCTGGTACACAGAAAGCCAGTGTGCTGAGTCCTGAAACAGAGTAGCCAATCATAATAAATGCTAAAGCAAATAATTTACCAGTGAATCAGAAGCTATATTTCCTCCACTTACTTAGAAGCTGGATAAATAAATGACATATATTAATTACTATTATCATTCTTCAATTTATGAAGATATTCTTTTTCAAAACTGAATTTGAAGTTGACTTAACAAATAAACTTTTTAAAGCTCAACTCTTCAAATGATGACATCTGAATTCCATAGGGTTTGATGTTGTGCTGGAACAATTTTTATAAGTCTTTTCTACAAATGCAGAAATATTATTCATATTTCTATGTATTTAGCTGGTTCTGTTAAATAACTCATAGCTTCAGAGTTGATAAACTGTTACAGAATTAATACTGCTACTTGTAAATTCCGATGAACATGATAATTATGAATAACCACATTGACTAGTTACATGATTGGTAGGGTTTCACACAAATGTCTTGTTTATATATCTGTACATCATTTCTAATATCCTAAAGTTACCTTTATAATAAATTTATGTATTCTCAATATAATTTAAAGAGTCCACTATAGGATTCAGCTCATTTTGGGGTAGATGTCTATAATCACTTATGAATTGTGTCACGTGTGTTTCCAGTATATGTATGGTAGTTTTAGTTAACTAACAAAAAATGTTACCATACTCTTATTGTTTTGTTTTGATTTGGTTTGGCTTTTGTTGTCTATTTTTTCATATCTAAACAAATGTTCCTTTTTAATACGTCTAGAGACATGTAATGAATAATAATGTAAAAAATCATAACAATAATTAAGACATTTATGACATATTCAATTCTGAAAACTTCTCTATTTGTTTAAATATATGCTGTCATGATTAGCAAGAAGTAATATCAAATACTTTATCTTGTGAAAATTCATGCTTTTTCAAGCAAATAACTGAAAATGGAGGGTGAGTACATTACTCAAATCTGACGTCTTACCACTATCAAACAGAAGAGACACAGACAGTACTCACATTTATATATCTTAATCTCATGTTTTTATGAGGAAGCCAACCACACCAGTGAGCTATTCAAAGTTTTTGACCTACTGTTAGTCCTTACATCTATCTTTCTGTGCAGCTGATTAGTCATCGTAAAACTTTGCATTTATTTAATTGTTTTCCTCCTGCTTATTCAGGCAAATTCCCCAATTTTTCAATAACATTCAGAAGGGCATGTTAACGGAGAAGACAAAAGAAAGAAAAGAAAAATAGTACCAGGAAATTTTGCACCGCGCTATTTTTTTCAGACTGGTTTGTCTAGAGCTGCATATATTTAATAGTCTGAATAGTCTATGAAATGACTATGAAATAGTCTGAATGTTACAGGAACTTAACCTATTTGATGGGTTGATCCCAGCTGACAGATGAGTCCCGAAAGCAAATACTTGCTTACCCCCCACAGTGGGATGAAGGAGAGAAATGGAAAGTCAAAAGCAAGAAAAAAACCCCACCAAACACAAAATTGTGGGTCAAAATAATAACAGTTTAATAAGTGATGGGAAAAAAAGAAAAAAAGAAAAAAGAAAAAAGTGATGTAAAGGCAGTTGCTCACCACCAGAAGACTGATGCCCAGTCAATCTTCAAGCAACGACTACTTTGAAAAAATTCCCCCAATTTTATTGCTAAGCATGACACTCTATGGCACGAAATATCTCTTTTGTCAATTCAGANAAAAAAACCCCACCAAACACAAAATTGTGGGTCAAAATAATAACAGTTTAATAAGTGATGGGAAAAAAAGAAAAAAAGAAAAAAGAAAAAAGTGATGTAAAGGCAGTTGCTCACCACCAGAAGACTGATGCCCAGTCAATCTTCAAGCAACGACTACTTTGAAAAAATTCCCNGCTGTACCTTCTCCAGCACTTCCCTGTCTTTCTTGATCATCTAGTTCCAACCCCCTTGCCATGGGCAAGGACACCTCCCACTAGACCAGGTTGCTCAAAGCCTCGTCCAACCTGTCCTTGAACACTTCCAGGAATGGGGCTTCCACAGCTTCCCTGGGCAACCTGTTCCAGTGTATCACCACCCTCATGGTGAAAAATTTCTTCTTAATCTAAATCTACCCTCTTCCAACTTGAAGCCAAGAAACAGAGAAGGCCTTAAAGCTGGGCAAGCACTGTTCAGTAGTAGATAAAATGTTGGTGTGTTATCAACACTGTTTTGGTCACAAATCTAAAACACACACTATATAGGCTGCTATGAATTAATTCCAGCCAAACCTAGTACAAACTGTTAATAAATGGATATGTCTAATGATTAAAAAAGAGTCAAAAATCTTTAAATTGCTTGCTTTGAACTTCAACATGTACAGTGAAAAAAATTTCTTTTTTGATTCTAAGTAATAGCTTCTTTAAAAATTACTTAAAGTAGGTATGGATACTTGTTCACTTTTAGCTTTTTCCCAAAGCAAAATCTAAGCTCTGGATAGTCCTAAGTAGTCAATATTTTCAACATTATTTTAGAGGCTGTCTCCAGCTTGTGATGCAGAGCACAGGTATCATCTTAAGTTTGTGAACATGCAGTTCAGTCGTTTTCATCCGGTTGTAGTGAATTGGTTCTGATGCATTCAGAGTTCAGATGTCTCTGTGTAGTGCTCTTTATAATTTTCAATGTCATAGTTAGCTTGCAAGAAGCTAGTTTGAATTTTCCTGTAACTGTGTTATAGTCAAAACCAAACAAGAGCAATTATTGTTGCTTCAAATGAAAAATAATGAAATAGATAAAATTAAACATTTCTGATAATCAGTATTGGAATGAAGATGATTAAAGATCTGTAAGAATACTGTCATTCCTTAGTTTCATGTTTTCTTTTCATGCTTTATTCAAATAATCACCAAATGCAGTGTTCATATTTGGCACACACACTGCTTTCTTGGAATTACGTCTATTTCTGGTGAAATGTAGAAAGTCATCTCTTTTATGTCAGCATTCCTCATGGTTTTTTTTCACTCCCCTTCCCTCTTCCCTCTTCCATTTTCTTTTTTCTTTCTTTTTCTTTCTTCTTCCTTCCCTTATCAGGCTGCTCAATAGTCAAATTGCATTACCTTACATTACAACTGTCATGTCAGAAATTATAACCCATAATTATTTCTATGTCTATGTAAAGAAAATAATTTAGTCTCTTCATAGTTTCCCAACTGTTTACGGCCTTTTCCTTTGGCTTTCTCAGGGCCATACAATTTCTTTCCAGTCTGCTAAACCTTAGCAGGAAGATATTGACTGTAAAATCTTGTTTTCTTGTGCTCATATGCCACTTCCACTTACATTTCTCCTTATAACATTTTCTGTCCATGTTTATCAGTATGTCCTAAACAGCTAAGGTCAGAGTTTCTGACGTTCTGCTCATACAGATTTCCAAGGAACTATACCCTTCACAATTATGAAAAGTAAACATACAAACATAAAAAATCTACAGGCAAATCCATTAATTTTTGCTATGTTTATTGCGTACTTTTCAGATAAGATGTGTATGGCAAAGATTTTTGTTAAGGTGATAGTTTTTATCCTGTTTACTGACGTAGCTTCTTTGCCAATCTTGAGTTAAGGTGCTTTTCAGGGAATACCTGGGGAGTGAAAAATAGAAATGTCTGAAAGGTTACATTGTATGAGAGAAAAAATAAATTCAGTGTTGAACTGAAGCGGTTATGTTACAGATGAAGTGAAGGTTATGCCGCAAACATGTCTGCAGTAATTGCAAAGTCCCTTAATTAGTGGGAGAGCCATTAGCTACCCTCTGCACATCTTTTTCCATATTGCCATTAGAGTCTTGCTGCATAGCTTTACCCATCTCTGTGCATATACAAAATTTAAGACAAAGGTTTTTTTGAGTTTGAAAAGGGATCCTTTTGCTAGTTTTACTTGAGTTTTCTTTTAATATGTGGAATGTTTTGACAGTGTGAATTCTCAGTTCAAGGACAGTGATATTCACTTATAAATGTGTCATTGATTCTTCTCAGAACAAATTAATCCTAATCTTTCTGTTGTTTGTCAGAAGTAAATTTATTCCTTTAAATATTTCTCCTGTCATTTCTGAATATGTTGTATTTCTGTTATTTTCTTCAGGGATAGGATATCCTGAACAAAATAAAATACAGCCACTGAGGGCTCAGCATCTGTTAGTGTAATGGCATTATAATGTGATAAGCACTTTCTTAAAATTTCTTATGTATTCTAATATTTTACATAAAGTTTTAACTGTTCCTGTTCACTGCGTGGAAATTTTTGCTAAGTTCCAACAGTTCTCAAGTTATTTTGGTTTGGGGTTTTTGTGTTTTGGGGTTGGGTTTTTTTGTTTGTTTGTTTGGGTTTTTATGAGATGGTTATAGTTAGTTTAAAGGCAAATTGTACATATTGGTTGTTTAAATTCTCCTAATATAGAATATGTATTCGTTAATACATTTTGTTATATTAATACTAATGCAGAAGCTCATTTGTTGTGCTATTTCTCCGTCCTCTTTTGGTCGGTTGTGGAGCAGGAGCATATTGTTTAAAGTATACTGGACTCCTCCCCATTCTTGTCAGCTGGAGCTATTAATTATGAAAAAAATAGTAATAATGTAAATAATTGTTTCTAACAATGATTTCTTTTGTATTTGTCCATTGTAGTAGAAACATCAGTTTGCTGTAAAAATATGTGTAGGTCTTAATACAGGATGTTCCCAAATCTGACAATAGCATCTTTCATTATAACATAAATGGTGCAGTCAGATAACAGCCAAAAAATATGTGCAAAGTATAATGAAAGTAAATTTAATACACAGCCATATAAATCTTTTGTTGTTAAGATCAATTCTGCATGTACTGCAGATACATAATAAGAAATTGCAGTTATTCATTTTTGGCTCTCTGAAGGAAATCTGGTCTTTTGGAACAATATAAAATAAAAGTGAAAAACACTATTCTTACTGACTGAAGAAGACAATGTTCCTTGCATTTTCCTCATCAGCATAGGGTTCCCTGTACTTAACTCTGTCAGGGTACCAAAAACACTTGGAAAACTTCTGATGACATCTTCGCTCAGGTTATTCAAGGAAAGAATGCTTCAGGCACAACTTAATCCTTTCAGGATTGTCTTGTTATGCTCTGTTTTCTTTTGACATTTTCTTGCTTACATCTGCCATCCGTTGAAGAGGTAGAACTTCTGAAAATTAACAGTTTTGTAAGAAACAGTTTGTTGACCACTGAATTTAGGTACAATTTTTGAAGTAGCTGCTGATTTGCAGTCTACCACCACTGTTGGTTAAAGATAAAATCCTTTTTAGAATGTTTCCACTTACTTGCCCAGTCAAGCTGCTGCAATGCTCCTAGTCTCCTAACCAAGAGATAACATATTTTCAAAACACAGAACCGCTATTTATGGCTCTTATCTTTTGATTCCAAGGGATTGTCTTGAAGAAAGCAATGTTTGAATTTCAGTCTGTAGCAACACATTACATTTTGTTGTTTGATAATCATTTATGGTGAGCATTTCATGAGGTGAATTGGGAAACACCTTGCAAAATTCTCCTAATAGAGCCTATTTTTTCAAAAAAGCCATTCATTGAAGAATTGTTTTCAAATGGTTAAATTACCCAAACAGATGCATTTCATTCTTTGGTTACAATAACAATGGCATTTATATCATTACAGAATTTAAATACACTAATAAACTGTAGTTTAAGCATATCTGTTTTATTACGGAAATGTGCAATGGACACACATTCATAACCAAAAACCATAACAATCATTTCTTATAAATAGCTCTTTACATCAGTATTTCCCCTTCATTATTTTTCTTTGAGTTTTTATTTTCCTTTCTAATACTGAAATTATTCTATATTTCTGTTAAAGTCCAGAAACAGTGATTTACTTCAAACTTGTACTTTATGTAAGGCTGAATTAAAGTCTTTGTGAAACATAGCTGGATGTTGGAATATTTTCCCTATATCTTTTTTTTACCTACAAGCAAAGTGTGTAGGGTAGGTTCTAAGTTTCAGCTGAAATAAGTGGATTTTTTAAAAAAACAACTATGTCACTAAAACAACCTGAATTTCATCTCTGTTGAACAGGGAATGTTACCAAAAGGAAACATTAAGGCAGTGCAGAAATGTTTGTAATTTCTGATCACGGCTCTAAGTATGTTTTTAAAGGATGGTCACAGACTTTCTATTCCTCTGCGATTTTTCCTTTATTTCTGAAATAGTGTTTTGGCCCTTCTTTTCTCTCTGCTATATTTCCCTCTTTAAATTTTTTCCTTTAATTTTATCCTAGTTTGCCTCTTCAGTCTCTATGTTGTCACACACTGTAATGCCTGTTAATTTTTTTTTCCAAACACTTTAAACAAATTCCATATGTTTAATATTTGTATTTATTTTAACTTAAGAACTCACAACATTTTTTTCCTCTTTTTATTCAGCATGTGGCTGCACATAAAAGTATGTTGGTCTTTTTTGATTTATGCTATAGTATTAACATCAAAGATTAGAAGACAACCATAGGTTACCTGAAGTTCCATGTAATTTTAAGCAACATAGGTGTCTGTTCATGTTTACAAATAGAAGTGGAGATTGGCAGGTAGAACCATCTATGATATAGTTTAGAAAGTCTTATAATACTAATCACATATCTTTCCTGTTTGAGTCTACATTTATTCGGAATTATACTGCTGTTTTGTGTGTGTCTGTTTGGTGTTTTGTGCTATGGGTTTTTTTAAAGTCATAATTTGCACTGACAGGAGGCAAGTAGAGAAGCTAACTGCTGATTTTGTGAGAATCCCTCTAAGAAGTGTACAAAAGCAGCTACTGTTATAGGCTGCAGTGCATGCTTCCATGAGACTGTAATGATATAACTGAATACTATGGAAGAAATTCTTTTACGTTGTTGTTTTCAAAACTACTGTTACTAAACTTGCTTTCTTGTCTGCTAACATGAGGGCTGAGATCGTACATAGAATCACAGAATGGCCTGGGTTGGAAGGGACCTTTAAAGATCATTGAGCCTACCTCCCTGCCATGGGCAGTGACATCTTTTACCAGATCAGGTAGCTCAAAGACCCACCCAACTTCATCTTGAACGCTTCCAATATGGGGCATCCACAACGTGGAACACAACATTCTCCCTCTAAGTTAAGAAAAGTACAAACAGATTGATAAATATTATGACATGAAAAATTTCCTTATTTTTAACAGGAAGTATAGCGTGGTTCTCAAGTATGAGTTAAAAAGGTCCTAATAGTTGTCTCACTGCTGCATTCAGATTTAAAAAAATTGCTTTGAATTACAGTTCTGACAAAACCAGAGTTGTTCAATCAAGTTAATACCATAATTACCTAGTGCCTTTTGACTTTTCTGTCTCTCTGGAATGGGAAAGGATATCCCACAAACTTGAAATTACAATCATCTTACTTCTATGTATCGTAATTCAAACTGCCCTAAGGATTTTTGTCATTTAATGTACAAAGTTCATATACAAAATATATTTTAATATCCTGGATTTCACTCAAACAAGTCCAGTGGGGGAATTATAGTAATGCTAATAAGCAATAATAGCTCTTAAAATAGATACCATAGATTATTTAAACATCTTTTCAAACTATTAAAAGTACCACGTAGTTTTGCACAATACAATTTCTTATTCTGTGAAATTATAAAGCAATTAATTTCCCAGGTTAAAATAACTGAGGTGCATTCCCATGAGACTGGGTAAAATAAATGGCAAGAATATTGAAGTAATCCTGAAAATGAACATAAACCCAGAAAATTTAGTGTTACAGTTAAAATTAATCTAAACCTGTTAAAAAGAGAGGAAAAGCTTTTGTCCTTGCAGTGTAGTGACCACATAGCAAGACAAAATAAAAAGGGAAGGAAAGAATTGTAATAGCTTGTCAGTGTTAATTTAAAGTATCTGGTACCTCAATGCTAAAAATATCATAATTAAAATTATCTAAGTAGTCCAAAATAGTAAATGAAAGTCAGTTATTAATGCCTAATGTAGTATTGCCCCAAGTTTTTACGGTTTTGGGGGTTTTTTTGTGATTAAACTTTTAATGTTTACAATTTTCATTATTACACCAAAGTCCTTAATTATAAGATTTCTTTTTTGTAATAACAATATTACTTGGAAACACTTTCTTATTTCTATTTTTAACTCTTCATCTTAAACCCATTTAATTCTTTTTTCTTTCCTTCTCCCCCGCCCCGTCCTCCTGGGAGTTGCTATTTTTCTACTTCTTTATTAATTAAATTATTTTTTACTATTGTTTAGCTGGTAGATATAGCATAAGTCTTTTTTGACTGTAATTTATACCATTGACTATGTTGTTTATTTTAGTAAATTAATATTAGAGAAAGTTCTCTTTTTTCGTTAATCTATGTGAAAAAGTGTGTATGTGCATGTAAGTATATTTATACACATGATGTATATATAAATATGTATACATATAAACTTCTAGAGCACTTTTATTTAATTCGCAAGTCTTTATGAATTTCTCTGTTGGAGAAGTAAAAACAAATACATTTCATCCAAAACAAAATTCAAGAAAGATCCTTTAAAACATTATAATTATGGAATGTGCCATTAATATGATTATAACTCTCCATATTATTTAACATATTTTTATTAAAGTATTGCAATTTAGAAATATTCTTGTAACCTTCAATCACTGTCATGAACATATATTTAGAACTAGATTTTAGATATCAATAAATGTTAATAATGTTGACCTAGGTTGCATTAACATTCCCATTATCACCATTACTAAAAATATTTATGTTTTCCATTAAAATATACCTTAACATTTTCTTTTAATTGCAGCTGAATGTGGAGCCTCCACGACAAATAATGAAGGAATCTTACTGTCCCCCAATTATCCTCTTAACTATGAAAACAACCATGAATGTATTTATAGCATTCAGGTACAAGCAGGGAAAGGAATCAATATTTCTGCCAGAACATTTCATTTAGCCCAAGGAGATGTTCTTAAGGTATGTAATCATGTAACTTATTTGTTATTTCTAAAATTGTAGTTCCTCATATTGTTGAAGTTTATCTGTCTGGGTTAGTACAGTATCAGGTAAGTTTATATTATCTCTTAGAAAATATGTATCTAAACCCATTCCATTTCTAAAGTTAAAAATTAGGCAACCTGATTTGTTTTCATAATCTGTTTCTTAAAGTATATATTTTTCTGATCACATATAATTAAAAGAGATTGAAACTGTAAACCAAATGTTGCTTTAATGTGTATGTGTATTCTATTCTTAGTGTTAAATATTAATCAAATAATCTTTTTAAAATTCTGTTCTTTTCCTCAGTATCTTCATAACTTGAGCTGTGAGCTAAACATAATAAACATTACACCCAGAAGCTTAATTTAATACACTGCCTACATACTACATTTTGTACATGAGGTTTACGCTTTAAATAACTCTAATCTTGTGTGGTATGTAGCATCTCATGCAAAATGATAATCATAGCAACTACACGTGAAGAGAATTTTTGCATTAAACAAAGAAACAACAAATGGAAAAACAGGATATTAGAACATTCAAGAGTTTTATAGAGCCACTTCACCCTACAAATTCAGTAGCATTTACTTTTATTTTTTCATTTATTTTTATTACCGTATTCCCCAAAATATACATTTCCAGATGCATACATTGTTTAGCCAACCACATATTTAAAGCTGATGATGATCAGGGTGAGAGTCTTACCATCTAAATGCAATAAGATATCCATACAAAGGATTAAACAATTGCTAATTTTTCAGAATAATCAATTTAATGAAACGACTCTCAGAAATCAAAGCAACAAGAGGGACCATGCCAACCATGCTTGATAAAAAAAAAGGTTTTCTGCTATATTCTACCATGGATTTATTCAAATGAGAAGGATTATGGAAAGGTATATTTCTAAGAAACAACTACAGTGCAGACTGGGTTTTATCACATCTGACTTTAGCCGCCTGTCATTAGTTGTCAGACATAGGAACTTCCAAAAAGGGGTTAATTATACCTAAGGCATAGGCAGACATAAACAACCAATGCAAGATGAAATCAGGCAGCAAGAAGGAAAAAAAAAAAGTTTTTAAATGAAAATAAGTATTATATTCTTCTTAAAACAAAACACAAGCAAAACAAAATAAACCAAAAGCTACTAGATACCCAGCATGCACAGGTATGTTTATTTTATTTTGGCCTTACTGCTTACTTCAGAACGAAGTAGATACCTTTTAATTTTTACAATATTTAATACAGAAAGATTTAATTTGAAAGATGCTTAGTATTTATTAATATATAAATAACATGGAAAAAAAACCAAACAAAAACCCACAATCATTCAATTTACCATTAAAACATCCAGATGATGTACACAAGTATGTCATTTTAACAGTTTTGGAATTTCTTAATGAAGCAGAAAAATTAGTAAAGTTATGGTAAGATCTTTAAATTAACCAACATTAGCGTAAGATTTGAAGTCAGGTCTTGCATTTGAACTTGAATCCTTATCCACCCAAATCACTATCCTAATATTTCTGTCCCCGTTTTTTATGCCCAGTGTAAGAATATGGCACCATTTTCCTCAAGACTTTTTAGGTTGAAACCATCCAGCTCTATTATCTTAGCGTAAAATTCATAACACTGTAAGGAGGAAGCTACAATTATATACAGTTATATAAATATAAACTTTTATATAAATAAGAATATAAAGCAATTCAAACTTTTTCTTCTTTTTTTCTTCCTTAATCATTTAATGCACACACAATTTTGAAAAGTTCTATGCACTTAAGAATTCTGAAGTGCCATCCAACCATGTGCACTACAGATTTTTTGAGTTTAACTAGAAAATGTTAATTTAGAGGATTATAAATGTATTAATTTCTTTATTTATTTAATATTGTTACTCAATTAATGTGAACTTAAAAGTAATGCCAAAATAATTGTAAATAGAGGGAGGTCAACACTAAGCTGTAAATGTCAGTGGCAGAAATATTTGTTTTGCAGGTGTGTCTATTAGATGAAAGTAACATCTAGTAATTAGAATGTTTGTTTTCCAAGTCAGCAGCCTTGAATTATAATAATGAGCTGAATTTCCTCCCAATCTGTTAAAAATACTACAAGAAGTATTCTTTGTTGCAATTATCACTTTTTTCAGCCTATCTGACATTTTAGCAAGACAGAGGCACTCGACCTTTAATATTGTGGGAAGGAATACCTGTGGAACTCACCGTGTATTTTCTTGCTTCATCTCTCAAATGAAGCTCTTACAAATTGTTTTAATCCCATTGGACTCTTTTTTCATTGTTCATTTGATAGAGGAGTCTTGTTTCATGAAATACAAAGCAGCAGTCACACATTTCCAAACTTTTCTCATGGGACTAGTTCTAAAGTTGTCTGTTGATCCCTATTATTATTGATTACTTCTCATCTCCAGGAGATGAAAAAGAATCAGTGGAAGACTTAGTGTATGACTGACTTGGAAATATGCTTAGTATTTGTCATTAATCTCTTCAGGATCAGAAAAGTAGTCTTGGTTATCCACATTTTATTCCTGTATTCTCTCAGACTGATTTATGTCAATCCCAGTAAAACATCTTTGAAGATATGTTTGCAGGCACTTCCTTTTATTTTTGTAGAAATGGCAACTAAAATGGAAAAAGGGAATGATACTGCCTAATTTGCCTGTTTTGCTGACTGGAATATACACTTTTGGCTACAGAGTAGGACATCAGGGTTATACTTTAGTTTTAAGTGAATCAATAATAGTCAACAAATGCTGTAGACCTATGTAATATACATCAGTACTTTATAAATGTATATAAACATTAATGCCTTGACCGAACTCAAAGAACTCTCTGAGGTAAGTAAAGGAAGATGAAGTTTTCTGAAATAAAAAATGACAATGGAGGGAAGTTAAGTTTAAAAAAAAAATAAAAAACCATCCAGTCTTACAGCAAACAGCTGAGTGATGTATGGCGAACACAGTTTCCTTTTAACTATGAACTAGGGAGGGTAAGGAATTCCCCATTTGGAAACCAAGGTATTTAAACAACAGCTTCCAGATAGAACTTCCTCTCCCCAGACACAAATGAAACAACCTCATAATATTTCAGTTAAAGGTCAGTTTTTCAGCTACAGACTGTGGTTAAGAAATGGAAAACGCATCTCTGTTCTTCAGAACTGATAGGTGAAAGTGTTGGCAAAGAGGTTAATCATGTACTTTGTGTTACTTTTTCTGTCAGCTAATATTTTAGCTTATTAGAGCTATGCAGATAAAATTCCATTCAGTGTCTGAATAGGCTGAATATTCTAGTAAACTTTTGATACATTTTTTAATCAAGTCATGGGGTCAGCTGCTTACAACATGAATTAACTGACCATGGATCAAATTTATACCTGACAGGGACTGTGATTGAAACAATGAAACAGCTGGACTGGGAACACAGCATTAGAGAGAAACAGCATATTTAACACAAATGAATCACCGCCCTTACTGTTAAACCCCAGGCAGAGAAGGAGGATTTCCCATTTATCAATTCTGAACTGCTGTAGAACAGAGGTTTCAGAACATATAATTTGTTTTTCATTTGCTTCATTTAGTATGCAATCCTCTTTTTCTCTTTTTGATGTAACTGCTCTGGCTACTTACATTAATGTTGCAGGTGGTTTTTTTGTTTGGCTAGTTGGTTTTTATTGGAAACTATAAGAAATACATGCGTCTCTACTTTTTTTGTGTGTAGGGCTATAACCTGCTCCTGATAGTGCCACATCTTGCTTTAATATTCATGGAAGTTTCGTGAAGGCATATATGCCAATCCATTTAATATTAATCTCAGAAACTGTATAACAATTGTAGCCTTCTTTGTAATTGTACTGATAATTGAGTTTGTGTGCTATGTTTCCAGAACTCAAAATTTTTAGAGTAAACTGCCTATGTGGGAGTCAGGGAAAAAGAATACATGATTATCAAAGTATGAGAACATTTTTACCTGCTTTTTTCCCCTGCTTTTACCTCCATCCACCAGTTTTGCTTGTAAACTCTGTAGACTCTGATAGCTGTAAGCAAACGCTTTACATTTGCATGGAAAGGAACAGAGTTGCCATTAGTCCATGGTTAGCGTTGAACATTTTATTTGTGTTGAAATCAGTTGAACATAGAAAGTATTCTTCTGTGTCAAAGATCTTTCAATATACTTATCTAATTTACTGGGGGAAAGGCATCTTTTAGTAAAATTTGAGCTTTAACAAAGATAATATGATTTTTTTTTTTTATTTTCAGTAGATTTCAACATAAATAAAAATGTACCTATGCATGGTACTAATTAATGAGTAATTTTCTGTTAATGTTAAAAGAAAACAAACTCCAACCCCCCAAAAAATGTGCATGCAGATTCCATAAGTGAACCTAAAACAAAAGAGAAAGGAACACCAAGTATGAAAAGGACTGAGATGGAAAGAGAACATCAGTGTTTTGTGGGGATTCTTTTTTTTCTTTTGCATTAGGTTATGTGCTCGGCAGTGTGTAGAGTGACAGCTGATGTGCCAGAGGAGATTTCACCTATGTGGAAAAAAATGGCTTTAAAAATTATTTTTGATACTGTAATGAAACAATCTTTTTTTTTTTTTTTCCTTCTACTAAAACACTCAGTGCAGCAACAGGCAGGTAACAGTGTTTCAGTAAACCAAACAGAAGAACAGGCATTAAGTGTCCCCTTCACCTGTGCTTGGCTGAGCACACTGTGCTCCTGTGAAATATGGAGGATTCAGTTTTACTGCATTTGCTTGCTGTCTCACCTGTGGGCCAGCTTTCAAATGTGTGCACATGATTCAGTTTTTTAGGGTTTTCGTGCAAAGACTTCGAAAGGAGGTAATGTATGGGTTTTTTTTGCCAATTTGTTTCTTAAGAATCTGCACACTTGCTTTCATAATCATTTTAGTAATATCATCCTGAAAATACGAGTAAGAAATAGGTAGTAAATGTCGGGGACAAAAAACCTCCCAAACATATGGGGCCTTTTCTGTCTTTATATTAGTGCTTCTATTTGCATGTGATGTAAATGATACATTTGACAGGGTGTTGACAGCCTCAGTTCTGAGCTGCTGATTTTATGCTATTTCTTTTCTTTATAAAGGCACAAATCTTCATATCCATATGCCTTTTATGTTTCAATGGCAAATCTCAAAAATAGTTTGATTAAAATGCACAATTTTTACATTAACTATACTATTCCCTTACTAAAGTTTTATGGAGTTAAATAAATTAGCAGAAAAAAGGCCATTAATTTCCATTTAAAATTACTTGATAATGGAGCCCCTCGAAAGCTTAGGAAGTTTTATGTATTCTCTAACTGTAAACGCAAACATAACCCCTTGTCCCCAAATTAAACATTATATCTATCAGTTCAAATCATATTTATGTAAACAGTGTTCATTATTATCATCCTTCCCTATAACATTTTGAAATACCATTGTGATATGAGGAACATTAACGCAATTTTCTGTGCCTTTGCTCCTCTTTATGAATTAAACATTTAACACATCAGGCCTTTAAACAGCTGATAACGATGGAACTCTGTTTTCTGAATAGCTTGTTACTGGCATATTCAGGCATTATACAGTGATGATTCAAATATCTTTGCATCAGTGCTATAGGATGACTTTAAGGAAACTGCATCCAGCCAAATAATATTTTCATAATAATTACTCTTGGCCGTATATTTAGCACCCAAGTGGCATAAATCCAGATGTGCTGGCAAGGCCTATAAGAAAGAATATTCCTGTTTTAAAAATAAGGTAGTGATGCTACCTTAATTCACATATAATTTCATCTTCTCGGTCAAATTCTGAAGCTGAATTACTAACTCATTCAAAATCTTTAGCAAAACTCCCATCTATTTTAGGAAGGTTAGAAAGAAAATGCTGGTTCTGCAAATCTCACAAGACAATGTAGGCTGTTGCCACTTTCTTTGCAACTTAAATTGTATCATAGAAATTACATCTAGAAATTTCTATTTAGTGCCCATTAACTTGAATGAAGCACAAAAAAAGACAATGTGACTTAAATTGAGAATTATACTACAAAATATATATCCATTTATTGTTCTAAGGGAGACACAGCTATCTCAAGAAGAGGGGTATATGTTACTTTGAATACTTGAAAGTCAGCAGCCAAAAGAAAAAAAATTATCTCATGTTCAAATGAATCACATCCATCCCTCATCCAACAGCAGTTCTACTCAAAGAATCATAGAATTTCAGAAGTGTTAGGGTACTTTCAATTTTGTTCTTTCATAGAAATGATAGAGGCTTAGAAGTATTATACAGTGGGACAGCTAGTTAGCCCATAAAGTAGGAGTGTCAACTCTGGAGAGGTGTCAGTGTGCTAGTGTGAAAGGTTTACTATGATAGGACAGTTAACAAAATTGGCAACGATGTGTGGGGAAATCCTAACATGCAGAAAATTTGTATCATGAAGTGGCTTATGGGAATTTCTGGCAAGACATTGAGAATAGTTGGTATAACTTACTATTAGCTTCTTTTGGTTAGTTATTAGTGATACACACATAGCAGGAAATTAATTACTCTTATCTAGTGTTTAAAAATAAAATAAATTCTGAATCTTTGGGTGTTATAGGTAGTTTGGAGAGATTAGGAAAAAGAGCATCAAGTTCAAACTGGGTTTTCGTTAAGTCTGTCATGATGTAAATATCTCTGTAGGATAGCAGTAATTCTGGAACGGATGAATGTCTTTCAGTTACTGAAACAAAACTAAGTCCATTTCAGAATTAATTTTCTGGACTTTTTGAGGTTTTTGTTTGTTTGGTTTGTTTTGTTTGCTTGGGTTTTGTTTGGTTTGTTGGTTTTTTTGTTTTTTTTTCTGGCTTGATTATTGATATCAGTATCGTTTTAAAGAAGTTTTAAATAAAACTAAGAAATCAATTTTAATACTATTAATACTATTGTAATACTATATTTTAAAATTACTTTTTAGTTGATAAACATTAATTGCACCTATTTTTTGGCTTTAATTTCTTATTTTTACTCTGTTTAAGGACATCGACATTTAAATGTGCAGTTTGCTTGGAATTTATTTGCTTGTTTCTATAAAAAACAATGAATGACGCCAACTTATTTTGCTGTGCTTCTTAAACTGCTGTATGAGATGGCTAGAAAAGGCTTATTTGTTTTGTTTCAGCATATCATTAAATGTGAAGTCATTGTTATTACTAGAGACATGAGGATTTCTGCAACATGCGATTTAAGCGTATAAGTCATTCTCACAAATGGGGAACAGGCGTCATAATATTTCACATTCACTTTGTTGCCTTACTACTGTTGCTGGTGTATTTGTTTTGATTTCATTGTGGTATAGATTCCTGTTTACAAATGCAAGCTTTAATTAAATTTCAAATAAATAGAATTAGACCTTATTTAGAACTGGACACAATTCCCTGTTATTTTACTAAAGCTTTAGAATTTACCTATATTGCAATTTGAAAATTATTCAAAGGTCAATTTACTGATTTGTAAGTGAATTTTATCTTAAAACCTATTTATCAAAGTTTTAGTTGTTATAGAAGTCACTAAATAAATCCTACAAGACATAGTGTTTGAGTTAGCATTTGTTGTTAAACTATTTTTAGGAATGACAGGAATGCAACAACCTGTGATGTGTTAAAGCAACCAATCTTGTAAGGAAATTTGTTGAGAATTGTTAAAAGATTGTTTTATATATTTAGTAGTCTGATAGAAGTTTCTGTTTCAAATATGGAAAAGAACAACTCTTGGAGATAAACAAATAATAAAAGTGCTGTACTCCAATTTACATAAAGATTACATTACTCTTTCAACTCACAGAAGCAGTTGTTTATTTTCTAGCCTTCTTTTACTTTATAGTTATATTTGAACCTCTCTTTACATAGAAAAAAATTCAGAGCTTTATTTAACCTGCCAAAGTTAGGGAGATGTGAGCTTTTCTATTATGCCACCTCAGTGACTTGAGGCAGACACAGTTACACAAAATAGGTGTTTGCTGATAGGTTGTGACCAGCATTGCAATACTGGCAGGGAAAGAGAAAACACAGAGGTTTAAAAACACTGAGCTGATACGGCACCTTTTCCCACCTCTATTGTTATGCAAAAAAGGAACGGATGTATTTTAAATTGTGCATGTGAAAAATCACCACAATTAAGTCAACTTAACTGAAGAGAGGCAAACAGCATATCCAAATAGTACTTTGGGTTGACTGGCAATAGATCTTCCTTGGCAGAGTTGTCCTCCCTCTTAATGGAGATGTACAGAACTATTTTGTAAACCAAATATCTCATTTTTTTTCTTCATAACTGTAAAACTTGCATCTTTTTCACAGATCTATGATGGCAAAGACAACACTGCTCACCTGCTGGGTGCTTATACTGGGGCATCATTAAGAGGCCTGACGCTCAGTAGTACTTCAAATCATTTGTGGTTGGAATTTAACTCGGACGTGGAGGGCACTGATGAAGGTTTTCAGCTTGTGTATACCAGTAAGTATTTGAGAAAACAGTGGTAATAGGTTTATGATTTTAAAAGAATGAAAATCCTTTGCTCATAAGATGAAAATGCAGTCAAAAGACAAATAATGATAAAATCAATAGGAAATCACTCATCACTTATCAAAATACTATAGTTTCATAATTATACCTCAAAAACCCCAAAACTGAAATCTTACTTTGACAGTACTTTGTGTAGTTTGATACTTAAACCACTGTCTTTTTTTCTAGAGGGTTATTTTGAAGCTTTTTCAGTCTTGAAAAAGATAAGAAAAAACATAAGATAAAAACATAAGATAATAAAATAAGATAATTTTCAGTATTAGCACATAAAAATACCTAAGCATGTGAGTAGTTTTAAATGTGTAACCAAAACCCATTGTTTCATCAAGGTAATTTGTAAGTAAAAGACATTCTGCATCTTAAGACTTGTGTCCAATACTAACTTTGCATCGAACTAGCAATTTCTGAATTTGGATTACTGTTTAGAATAATCCAATTTGGAACCAAAATGATAATGACAGATTATTAATAAAAACTTCTTACCTATATGTAGACTGACAAAATTAAACTATAAAGATTAAAAGAAGAAAAATCTTTTCATATATCTGGATATATGGAAACAGCAATACATAATCTGTTTTATCAAGTGGCAGCTACTGAAAATGTGTGTGATTGTTACACATGTCTATTGACACATAGTGTGTATGATTTCTTCACTGTACAATTATTTCATCATCGCTTAATTATTACATAAAACTGAATTTTTAGCAAGCAAAACAGTATTATAAAGTAATTCAGCAATGCAGCTGTCAACATTCTTTTTTCTACCTATGCTTAAATCATTCATTTTCACCTGTTCAATAAATGTTCTTATGTTCCAAAAACTCTCCTTCATGTCTTAAAAACTAATTCTAATAAAAATAAATCTAGCAGAATGAAAGGAAAATATTTCAAGATACTACAAGAGTATGTAATTATTTTTCAGGTGAAAGTTGCGTAATTATACCATGTATATCCTGTGATAGCATAGGACTGTACCCTGTAATTAAAGATAGGCCTTTTGGTGCTGTGTTACTATATAAATGTCAAAGTATTTAATTTAATTCTTATTTATGTTGGTACATCCAAGCTCAGCACTTGAACCTTATCATTAACATTACCTGTCTTTTGAGATAGGCATTCTTGTAGAATGCACTTTCCTAGCCTGAACAGTGAATGAACTGCTGAATCTTCTTTTGTAGATATTTGTAGAACTGGAAAAGAAAAAGTGAGAAAAACTCATGGGTCAAAATAAAGATAGGGAGGAAAGAGAAAAATCAAAAATAAGCGATGCAAAGGTATCACCTCCCACAAACAGACCAATGTCCAGCCACTCTCTGAGCAATGGCCCCTTTGGAAAGACTATGCCCCAATTTTATTGCTCAGCATGATATTATATGGGATGGAATATCTCTGGTCAGCTGGGGTCATCTGTCCCAGCTGTGTTCCCTTCCAGCTTCTTTCTGACCTCAAGCCTCCTTGCTGTGGGGGCAGTGTGAGAAACAGAGAAGGAATTGATGCTGTGCAAGTACTGCTGGTCAATAGCAGAAACATTGGTGTGTTATCAACACTGGTTTAGTCAATCTAAAACAAAGCACTGTATGGTCTGCTATGAAGATAATAAGCTCCATCCCAGGCAGACTCAGTATACTCCATCTCCTTTACACTCTCCCTTCAGATTTATATGCACGGATAAGATTCTTCCTGAGCCTTCTCTTCTCCAGGCTGAACAGTCCCAGCGCTCTCAGCCTATACCCATAGGAGAGATGCTACCATCCCTTAATCATCTTAATGACCCTTCACTGGACTCTCTTCATTAACTCCACATCTCTTTTTCACTGGGGAGCCCAGCACTGGACACTGTAGTCCAGATGTGCTGTCAACAGGGCTTAGGGTAGAGGGGAAGGATTACCTCTGTCGACCTGCTGGCAACATGTCTCCTAATGCAGCCCAGGATACCATTAGCCTTCTTTGCTGAAAGGGCAGATTGCTGCTCATGTTCAGTTTTGCATCCACCAGGACCCCCAAGTCCTTTTCTGCAAAGCTGCTTTCCAGCTGGGTGGCCCCCAGCGTATTCTGGTGATAGGGTTGTTCCTCCCCAGGTACAAGACATTGCACTTCTTGTTGAACTTCCTGAGGTTCACGTTTGCCCATTTCTCCAGCCTGTCAAGGTTGCTCTGGAGATGGCAGCATGACCCTCTGGTGTACCAGCCACTCCTCCCAGTTTGGTGTTATCAGCAAACTTGATGAGAGTACACTCTGCCACATCATCCAGATCATTAATGAAGATGTTGAACAAGATTGGACCCAGTATTGACCCTAGGGCACACAGCTAGCTACTGGCCTCCAACTAGACTTCGTGACGCTGATCATCACCCATTGGTCATTTCCCATTTTGGGAAAGACAGCTAATATTTATTTTGCGCAGGTGTAGACAATGAAACCTTCCAAAAGTACTGTGGGCCCACCCTGATGCTTTTAAGCAGTGAGCAAAACCCCCACAAGCTGTAATGAAGCATTTTGTGTCTTCAGGGATACATTGTGAGCATTTGTGCTCTTTCAGTTGTCTAAAATAGCAAACTATTGCCTTCACTATGCCCCTAGATACGAGGTGCTTCTCCAGAAGGATACAATTTTCTCTTTGATCCTGTTGCCAGAACTGTCAGCACTGTGTGGAGAGCTGAAATACACTTAGGGCAGCAAAAACGTTGCTGGTACTTATGCTTAGGCAATGGAGTTACATGTTCACCCTCAAGAGGGAAGTGATCAGTCAAAAAAGACTACTTTGGTTCAGTGTCTGTAAGCAGGCCATCCAGAGGTGAGGACATCTCAGGGATCAAGGCACATTTTAATTTCTTTTCACACAGTGTGATCAACAATTTTCTTAGAGGACAGGAAATTCTAACTGGTCAATAAGCATCCAGACTGGCAATATCAAAATAGGTTCTTCAATTGGAACTCACTTCCCAATTATCCTTATCCTTGTCCACCACAGAATTCTCATTGCCAATCTTTGTCTCTTCATCAAAATGAGTAGTTTTTCCAGTTTTTTGTTTTATTGAAGTCCAAATGGGAGCTGTGACACAGAGAAGTAGCATAGGCTCTTTTAGAGCTTCTGCAGTGTAGTCTGTACTGGGAAAAAATAGCTTGGCTAGGAATGAGAAAAGTTCAGCTCAGAGGTTGTGGAGGCTCTTCGGGAGGTGAGCCATTTTCAGGGAGACATTAAATGAGCCAAAGGAAGAGCTGGAAAGGTACAACATTTGACCTATTTTTTTTTTTCCTTATGTGAGCAAAGAGCCTTATCCAACCTGAAGCATTTTGTCTGTAAAATAAAATAATGAACATTTTTTCAATCAATTAATAGTAATGATTCAGTACCTGAGGAGATTGTGAAAGGCTACCAACTGTTGACCAGATGGACAAATACTGTGTAAATGACTTCACTGAACAATGCAGATACGAAAAACCCTTAATTTGCTCCCATGTCACCTACATATAGGAATATCAATCTGACACAAAGTGCCTTTGTTACCTGCAAACAGTTTGAGCTGCATGATATTGATAAAATACATTTAGTTTTGAACAAAGTGAAGTTTCAAGCTGCTTCTCAGTTAATAATAGAAAACCATATTTGGAATAGAAAATCTTTCTCCCAAATTACAGTTTATGTTTCCCCAAATGTTAATATGCTTCCCTGTTTCTGTATAATGCATAAGTTATTTTGTTTCCTTCTTGCTCCACACCTCTTAATTCTCCAAAATGTCCAAATTCTATGGTTTGAATTCTCTATATGATCATTATCATTGCTTCCTGCATGTAGTTTTTAAATTTACAAACTAATGAACACAGGATTAAGGTAGGGATTGATGACTATAGCAGTATTTCTTTGGTGCCATAGATGGTATTGTGCCATTGGTGTTACTGTGCACAACAGCAAACAAATCTGCTGTGCAATGTTGTTCATGAGCCTTTAAATGTCTATTTACAGACTAGATTGTCATCAAAGTAAATGGACAGTCACTTTATCTTCCATTTAATAATTTATCATATCATTTTAGAACTGATTGATAATGATAATAGATTTCTTTCTCAGCCTTTAATTGGACTCTTAGGAAAAAAAATGACACAGTTTGGTTTATGTGCTCTAAGTGAGGGATTCCTACTTAGACTGTTTAAAAACAGAGAAGAAACCTTAAATATGTTGTTACATGAAGTCTGAAAATGTTTGATTTCCATTTGAAAACAGAAAATCTTAATTTCATTAATGTATTTATCTGTTTGATTTTGTAACTATAATGTTCTATTTCTATCACAGGTTTTGAGCTTTCACATTGTGAGGACCCTGGTGTGCCACAGTTTGGGTATAAAATCAGTGACCAGGGCCATTTTGCTGGAAGCACTATAATTTATGGATGCAATCCAGGTTACACACTCCATGGAAGTAGCCTTCTGAAGTGTATGACTGGGGAAAGAAGGGCATGGGACTATCCTCTGCCATCATGTATTGGTATTAAACTCTTTTATTTTATTTTACTTTTTATTTACTTAATCTATTATCTGAATATAAGAAAGAAAAAAAGGATTGTTAGAGCTATGTGAAATTTGATCTGTATGTATACAGGTCTATTTACACATGCATTTACAGATCTGTCTACATAAATCTTATTTAAGTCTATGTGAGTGGTGTTGACTTTTTTAGGTTGAAAAAAGATAGTAATTGTTAAATATTCATGCATACTGAAATTCCTAATGCATGAAAATCTAGTTATAGGCAGTAAATAGTCACCATAAAAAGACAGCTTAATCAGAAAGCCAGAACAACATATATTTTATGAGGGTTTGTAAAACAAGTAATTTTTTTTTTCTAATTGTATCTAAATAGCATTAAGCTAGAAAACTTTTCATATATTTACAGATAAATACTATAAATTAAGAGAAAAACTTAAAGATATGAAGAGATAGAGTTTCATTGTATTTTGGTTTCTGTTATGTGGCTGTGATGAGTAACACAATATTATACACTTTATTACAGTATTACAATAGCTTCATAAGTTGTGTAGGTACCTACAGGCTCAATTTCTTCCATAGGAGAGCAAAAAGAAGACAAGACTTCAATATTCTAGCAATTTGCTTCCTTTTTCATCTCCTTTTAGAGGAAATTGGGATTGAGTGAGTAGGGGAAGCAAGGGGTGAAATGCACTTTGTGCCTAGATTTGTTTGACAGAAAACAATGTATCTTTATCAAGACATAAAGCCCATTTAGGAAAAGCATGCCACAAATAAGAACTGAACAGCTCTCTTGGAGTAATAATTAGGGAATAAATGCTTAAATCCCAAATTTGTGATAAGCCTTAACTAATTTCTACATCATTTAGGATATTTGAAACCAAAGAATTAGGGGGAAAGTGTGTCATTGGAAGGTGCAAGTAGCAAATAGGAGATGTACAGAGAACATATGATGGAAGTTGAAACAAAAAGATCAAATAAAATGTGAAGGTGCTAGAAAGTTGAAATTAGAAGTTTGAACAAATTACATGTTCAGTTCCATAATAAGCATTAAAAATCATAGGATGTATCACTGCAGTAACACTCGGATGTATATAGGAGTGAGTCCTTGCTTAGTTTTAAAACAGACCAAGGTAAATATGTCTAAAGTTATCCTTTCTTTTTTTTTTTTACTGATTATCTAGATTATGTACTGTGCACTATTTACACTAACTATGGGAGATTCAACTTTCTCATATTCTAAGCAAATATTCAAACCCTCAAATTGTTCAAATCTAGAAGGTCTACTGGAAGGGGGTCACTAGAATAGCTCACAGATGGGAGATAAACGCTGTTGTTGTGTGTCCCCTACACGACAGAGGCTATTTGGAGGAAGGTCCCTGGGTTTAATTATTCAGCAATCCCTCTCCAAATTAGATGTATATAGCTCAAAAGGTACAGGTTGGCCACCTTTGGATTAGGAAGTGAGCCAGATTCAATGCTGATATAAACTAACGAAAAATGTCAACAGACTGAAATCCAGAACTGAATGTGGATCTCTGTTAAAAGTGATGATATGCTGCATAAACTCAAGGTTTTATATTCTTTTTTTGTTTCAGTACTGGTAAATCATCCAACTCAAATCACTATCGTTCAAAAAAATTACACAAATTAAGCACCTAGGTTTTGCACTGCCGCCAGACTCTTTGTGAAAACTACATTACAATTATTCCAAAATGGTCTGTACAGGTGAATCTATTTAGAATGCGAATCAATCTGTAGTATAAACTTCTTGAGTTTTAAATGAATCTTATACAAAACATATCTATCAATCTGCTCTTCACAAGGAGGTTGCTTATCCATCCAGTTTAGAATACCATGTATTTGTACATATTTCTCTTCCTTAAGCAAATAAAGGTACATAGATGATGTCATTTAAGTGAACTTCGGAATGATTTATATTGATTTTGTTCATTTCAGTTAGGTATTTCTCCATAGTCAAGTAATATAACACGTTACTTGCATCCAGAGAGAGTTAAAGAGCTGTAAAGCTGTTGTCTGTATCAACAGCAGTATCCATCCCATCCTGAGGATTTCATAGGTTTGGCTAAATGGATTTTAAAAGAATTTAAGTTAATGCAAATGAGATTTTGTTTAGACAAGATTAAGAAATCAAAAAGTTTTGGAATGCCAATTGTAAATAATGATACTTTCTAGTTTTTAATGTTAATTAAGGATCACTGCAGATGTTTTAAAATACTCTTGGAGGGATACAGTATGAATCCTATAAAATGTCTTAGACATCAGTTGGTGTCTTGGGCTGAAAAATATGTAGTAAAAGACTAATGATGTCTTAGTAATGTTACAACATGAGGAAATAATTGGCTAGAAGAGAACTAGGAAGCAGAAGGGCAGTTAAGAAATGCACAAGATCAGTAAGAAAAAAAAATGCTTAGATTAGAAATGTTCCTCAAAGAAAACAGCAAAATTGTACCACAAAGATTTTTATACAGGACTGAGACCTCTTTTAGATATCTCTTTAATAAGTCCAAACAAAAACCTGAGCCTGAACATCTCAGTCAGTTTTTGAGACTTTAAATTCAGTAATGGCTTAAATAGCAGGAGGTGAAGATGAATCAGCAGTAAAACTGTTCTAACATTTCTGGTTTATAGGAATCCTTCCTTCAACATCCACTTTTAGTTAGAATCAGATTGAAACTAAGCTTCTTTGCTATGGAAGGAAATTGACAAAAAGATTGTTTTTGCAACACTGATGCCCTTTGTTTCCAGAATACTTGTTTATGAGTCAAGTAGCCCTATGCACTGAGGTTTTCTGCTTACAAAAACCTAATCCCAGATCTTTTAGGGTCTACACGTTGTTCAGGCAAACCTTGAGAACCTGTGAAAATGAAATATTTTAGGCTGACATGTACAAATAAAATAATTTCCTGGATATTTAAGAGCAACATAAGTCAACAGGTAGTTTAATTTGCTGCTACTGTCAGAAATTGGCTTAAAAATCACAGAATCACGGAATCACGGAATTTTCAGACTTGGAAGGGACCTCTAGAGATCATCTAGTCCAACTGCCCTGCTGACGCAGGAATGCCTAGAGCACATTACTCAGGACTGCAGCCAGGCGGGTCTTGAAAATCTCCAGGGAAGGGGACTCCACAACCTCCCTGGGCAGCCTGTTCCAGTGCTCGGTCACCCTCACCGTAAAGAAGTTTTTTCTTATCTTTGAATGGAACTTCCGATGTTCCAACTTGTGTACGTTGCCCCTCGTCCTGTCACTGAGAACCACTGAAAAGAGTCTGCCTCCATCTTCCTCCAACCCACCCTTTAGATACTCAGAAGCAAGAATAAGGTCTCCCCTCAGCCTTCTCTTCTCCAGGCTGAAGAGTCCCAGCTCTCTCAGCCTTTCCTCGTAAGGGAGGTGCTCCAATCCCCCAGTCATCCTGGTTGCTCTACTGCTACTGTTCTTGTTTTAGTATCATTTTATGGAAAAACGTGGCATTGACAAGACAATAGCAAAATTGTTTTCAAGCAGTTGTAGTAATCATGAACCTTAGACATTTAGTAAGTGTTAAAATACAAGATACTATCCATGGAATTTGCTGGAAGAAATGTAGTATAATATATATTTCCTTTAACTTGATATCCTTAGAAGAATCTTTAGCATTGACACTTTGAGGCAAAATTAAGATTCTTAATTAGGATTGTTTTCATAGGAAGCAATCTGGAGCTGTAAGATATAGAGGGGTTTGCTCTGTTACTGCTGACTGCAACCTGAGAGGATGCTGCTTTCTGAGAGGTCACCACTTGCACAGCTGATTCAGCGACGAGCAAAACTGGGGAGCTAGAACCTTGCTGCAGAAATAAGCCACTTGGGAGAGAGAGGGAACCTTCAAAAATCATAAGGAAAAGCAAACTAGCTATCCTGTGTGATAATTAGAAAATATAAACTTGTAGTTGTTCAGTGGTGCTGGATGAAACGTAAATAATTTTTAATTTCATTTGGTTTGTCAGTGAGTAATTTTTTCTTTATAGTGTACTCTATTTATATCCTTACTCTACTGGAAGAATAACAGACTATGCTGTCCTCTGAGCTGAATAATTACAAAAGATTTTTTTTTAAAGAGTATTTAGGAACTATGGATTGGCAAAGTTCTTAAAAAAGACATGAAAGACCACCTGTCTCTGCAAATTTGCTTTTATTATGTCAGAAAATCCATCAAGAGTAGAATTTCAATTATATTTTATCACAGAATTCACAGATTATAAGGTAATAAATCTCTCAACTAAATATTTTAGGTGACGTTAAATCAAAATAAAACTGCATTTTAACGATACCAAGAGATTTAATCTAAGCATTATTTTGGCTTTGCACTTCGCAAGAGAGAAGACATTAGATGGACATTAAAAGGAAGGAAAGCAAAATAGGAAGGCTTTAAAGCCCTCAGGGATCTACATTAAAAAAACCCAGGTTTTCTCAAAGATTAGGTATTAAGATTATGAAATACTCGGCTTTGCCTAATGACTGTCTGGGGCCATCTAAGAGGGACCTACTTACCATCTATTATCCTCTATGAAATATATAGCTTCACCGTGAGGACAAGTTTTATAAATTTTTTTTTTCCTAGGCTGAAAGGCTGATTTTGTCTCTGAATAGCCTGCTTTTATTTAATATGTTTCCTGTTTTCTTTTTTTTTTTTTTTTAAATATATTTTATTTTCTACGTATTCCTTTGTTTGGTTTTGTTAATTTAATTCTACTGCTCTGAAGTGACATGCTGTTCTTGGTTGGGTTTGTTTTTTTTAAGTAACAATCTATGTTCCTTTCATTATATAAGGGTATGTTTTCTAGTTATTACGGTGTATTCAAAATTATTAGAAAAACATAGGTGCCAAAGGAAAATACAAAAATACTAAAATAAACCCACATTTACAGGTTCCTTTCCTAAGGCACTCTAAGTCCTTATACATTATCTTACAGCCTTAGGGGATATAGTCACTTTAGTTGTGTTGCTTCCTAAGCAAGGGAGTAGATGTATAAACTGATTGCTCAGATAATTAGCTGGAAGACCATCTGTAATGAATAAAAGTAACACATTGTGTAATGTTTTTTTATTAGCTGAATGTGGAGGACGTTTTAAAGGAGAATCATCGGGAAGAATCTTATCTCCTGGCTATCCTTTTCCCTATGACAACAATCTGCGTTGCATGTGGGTGATTGAAGTAGACCCAGGAAATATTGTCAGGTACTGAAAATAAATCTTATTATAACAAATTACAACAAATATTTTTGTTTATATATTAACAAAATTTTGTTTATATATTAACCAAATCTTACATCTATGGTGGAGAAAAAGGGGATTTAGGATTTAAAATTTAAGATGCAGCTCAAGACCATTATTTTTGGCTTTCCAAGTCTGAATATGGAGGTTTGTGTTGAAACTATCTATTTTTCAATAAACATTGTCTGATGAAGATCAAATTTTGGTTTAAAATTTGTTAGAATTTTGTGGAACTGATGAATTTTAAAATAATTCTTATATCTATACATGTTTGTATATATACAAACTACAAATGTTAACTGGAAATCTGTTTTAAAAATATCTAATACAAATGTTATTTTAATACCAAAGTTTCAAGATTGCATATGTAAAAAGTGCTGGTTTCAGCAGAACTGTTTAATGGCAGAGTCTACACTTAAAAAATCCCTGCATTTTGGTAGTTCTTTTTAGTTAGACATTTATTCACACTATATTGCTAATTGCATGAGTTTACAGTTCTACTTAATTTGTTTTGATAGGAACGTGATAAATAATATTGTCTTAAGAAAAACAAAACCATTTTCTGAAAAGATTGTGTGGATATTTATATATTATTTGAAAGGCTAAAGCAATATATTTATTTCAAGTTAGACAAAAAATGATTAGTTGCAAAAGAATTTCTCTTTCAAATACATTTCTACATTGTGTTTTTAAGCATCCAGAGATAAAGGTGTGAAACATTATGGAAAATCACCCTTGAAAATCAAAGTTTATTTGCTTTTTTGGTTTAGTTTTGTTCCTAAAGATATGTTGTTGAGTCATATGAAAGCCGACAATAAAATCATGGTGTTCTTACAGCCTCCAGTTTCTTGCTTTTGATACTGAGGCATCCCATGACATTCTACGAGTTTGGGATGGTCCACCCGAGAATGAGATGTTACTCAAAGAAATTAGTGGATCCCTTGTTCCTGAAGGCATTCACAGTACACTCAACATTGTAACTATCCAGTTTGACACAGATTTTTATATCAGCAAATCTGGATTTGCCATACAGTTTTCAAGTAAGTTAATTAATTTCATTTTTATTTTTTTTTATAAGATGTTTCACTCATAGATAATTGTAGTGCTGGGAACAATTGAAATCAGTGACAACATTTCTGATTTTGATAGGGAAAGAATTGGCCTAGACTTATAGATTTGTCGTAAAGTTATATTTTTATCTTAAAAGAAAAAAAAAAATCATGTCCTTTGTGAATTTGGCGTTGTTTCAAGGGCAGCTGGGGCAGTGCCAGAATGTTCATAATTATGATTAGTATTTTTTACAAAGGAGGTGATGCAGGCATGTTAAAGGCTCCATCCTTTTCTAATCAATAAGAGTTTCTGCTTTCAGAGACATCTGTGCAGTGTTTTCATTCCTGCTGTTCTTGTATAGGATGAAATGGGAAACAGCACTGCAGGAACAGCAGTGTCCTTCTCCCTTTTGCCTTCTAGCACTATTTCATCTTATTACAGGCAGCATGGTGACAAATTTAAACGGTTACTTAACTGTTATTAAATTCCTTTAGACATTTTTAGTGCTGATACAGAAGAAATCATTGAGTGAGGTCCATTTTGACTTTTTTTTTTTCTGGTCAGTGAAATTTAAGTTTTTTTGTTTTGTTTTGTTTTGTTTTCAAGATTAGCAAGATCTGATCTAATATAATCGTTTTGTCCAGTAGTGGCAATGTTTGTAACATGAGTTGATACAGATACTCTTAATGATAACATTATTTACCTTATTGTGCTTTCTGTGCTTGGTGGTTGTATTAGCCCTTGTTTTCCCCTACCCTCATTCTTTCTATTTGTATGACAAATACACATGTGCGCACACAGTAATTTGAAGGAAGAATGAAATATGTGAATGAGAGGTAAAAAAGGTAAAACATATTAATTTTGTAGTGAAAGAGTGTCTCTGCTCCATCTGCTGGTTTTTGAAGCCATGAATAGAATTTTTAATTCCTTAGCTCCAACATATCTTTGCCATTTTACCACCTTACTCCCTTCCAGAGACTCCTGGGAGTCTCACATGTCTGCTTTGCAGCCTCAGACATGGTCCTTTATTTAAAGTTGAGGCCAGAAAGGGAATGGGGAGAGCTTTATGCACTGAACTTACTCAGGTAGTCACTGAGGGTGAGTGGAAAAAGAGATTGATGTAGAATAAGAATGGAGTTGCAAGGAAAAATGGATGGTACATGGGAGTAAAGCCATAAAGCAGCTACTGATGTACTTCCAGTGCTTTGCCTGAAAAGAGTTCTTAGAGTTTCATCTGAAAGGAGAGGTATTTTATTTAATTCTCCATGCTTTTGCAGTCTGTTGAAATCTAATGATGACAGTTTAAAGGATCCATGAAGTGTTACTGCCTCAGCATTTCTCTTACTCTTCAGTCCAGGTTCACAAAATCACAGTAATCCTTCTCAAACGCTTGATGTTGCAGAGCTTGGGTATATACTCCTTATGAGAACCACAGAGATTTTTTTTTTTCCCTAAGTTAAGATTTTTAAAATTATGTGTAAATAGCTACACAACCTGAATTACACTGTTGCTATAAGGACATGTTTTTTCACTAACCATGAAAGAAATATATTTGAGGACATGGATGAAGGAGAAAGATAATTCAGTGCAACTTTGTTTCAAGCTTTCATACTTTCTTTGAGTATATAATGTTGTCTGAGTGAAACAGATGGTGTCTGCGTACTTTAGCTACAGTGTAATTAACAAACAGAAAGCTCACACAGGGGAGGTATCTGCTTTTACTTTCCTCTGCCATTTCATGAAATTGGGTATGAGTATTTAACTGGATTATTGGCCCTTTTAGCTCATGAGGAATGTTATTCAATGACAGCAGACATTTTATGTTCAAACCTTTATAAGACTTTGAATGCTTTGTTTTTTATATTATGTTCTTAATCCTTAAACTAAAAATCTGTTTCTAAAAAGTGGATTAAACTTCTTATCAGTTGCTTGCAGTTTTTTATCTCATTTCATCAACTGTTCATACACAATTCTGCACCTGTTATTTATTTAATGAGTGAAAATGTTCACCATTGATAATGTGGTATAATTTGAATTTGACTCCTTTACGAATTATCCAATATATACAGAAAATTAACTTGTATCTGGTAACATAAATTACAGGTGAGATAGCATTCTTGACCAAAGTAAAGGGGGGGAGAGGGGCAGGGGAGAGAAGGAAACCCTAGAGAAGCTGAAATATTATATAAATAGTAGAAAGAAAACTGTAATTTAATTAGTATTACGTATTACAGCTGGTACTATTAGAATTGTCACTATCCAGGGCTGCCCAACACAATCCTTTACAAGGCATCGAAGTTGTTAATAATTTCATAAAAATTAGGGCATGGGAAGGAGGAGGGAGTCAAGATGAGAATTTCTTGCCCATTGCCTCAATTAGTCTATTCTGTGTGTTTCTTTTTGGTTGCTTGCCTTTTTTGGAGAGAAAAAAATAGAAAAGGATTTTGTTCTTTGAAAAAGCAGAACTATTTCCATGATTTTAACATTCATAATCTCTTTCCATAAGCAATTAATATGAAGGAAACTATTTATTTTATGCTGAACTTCTAAGGAATACTACAGAATTTTTTATGGTTGCAAAGGATAAATTTTCTAAGTTTGTACAATTGTGCATTATTCTGAGAGAGGGAAGAGAAAGTGATAGATTTGGGATGAAATAAGGGAGATCAGTCTGCTCATGCTCCTGTACTTTCCACCATCATCATCTATGTAGGACTACTGAAAGTACAGCTTGTTTCATACATCTAATGTAAACAAAGAAATAGATGCCACTACTCATGACTTCGCATCTCATCACTAGGCAGAGCAGACCTTTGGTCTAGTATTGTCTTTGATGTGTAGTGTATTATTTTCTTGTTGGATGTCTGCAAACCACGACTATGGAATCTCTTCATATAAACTTTAAAATTTCTCAGTTTCTGCAGTCTCCTTTGAGATGACAATGAACACAGTCGAAAGCAGAACCAACAAAGCCTGAAAAACAAAGTACAAAAAGATGTGTAATAAAGCAGAATATTTTAAAACTTTATATATACATGTAAAAGAAAAATAAGGACCTCTGGGGATTCACCAGTAGGATTGCAAATATGAGGATTTTGGAACACATGTGAATGGGATGAACAGATTGAATAATCTAGCTAGAGAACAGGTGTCAGCATTCTTCCCTTAAATTAGGAGAAGAATGAAAGTTTGCCAACAGGCCAAGCGCCATATGCAAACAGGAAGTACCTGTTGCAGCATATTGTCTCTGAACTGTCAGAGGCAAAGCATGAAGAGCCCAATACATACGGGAAAAACACCAATGCAGTCAGCAGTAGCTTCGTATGGTCAGTAAATTCTGCACAAAATAGAAAATTAAACCTTCAACAAAAGTGAAGGAGAAAGGTAAGGGAACAAGTGTGTATTTGCTAGAGACATGAGCTGTATATGTCAGGATCAGACAGAAGTATTAAACATAATGAAAACATTTTCTTCAGCTGACATTGCTTTATTTCACCAAGCTGAAAGTAGTAGCTGAAAGAGGAAAAGACAGAGGAAGAGAACTGAAAAAAGTTGAGTGGGAACATTAAAGTACAAAAAATTGGATGATAATAATTGTGTGTGCTTAAAATTATCTTTTAGTCCCTTTAACATGCGTGAAGTGTATAATATCAGATCCTACTGAAGTTGATGAGATTATTTCCATAGATTTCAAGGGCCTTTGAATATGGTATTAAAGGGAAGTTTTCTCTCTGTTAGCTTTAACAGTTCAGGTGCCATTTATCATTCATGCAGAAAGGAAGGACCTGTAATCATCTTTCATAAGCCGTTATTTCACTGTTAATAGCTGCACTACTGAGTCACTCAGCATTACAGGCTGCATTCTGCTCAGGCCTAAGTGTGCAGTCACATTTCTGACTAATTAAACAGCACACAATAAAGAGCATTTTTGGAGCATTATAAGGCAGCCAGTGCAGAACTAACCTGTAAATATGTTTTGAGTATTTGGGAGTTTTTTGCAAATAGATGCTCTAATAGTATTTTATATCATGTGACAGCAATTTCTTATATAACAGGATATGCCTTAAAATGCTTGGATTTACCCTGCTGTCAAACTACAGCTGTTCCTCCTTATTTTAAGACTGGGGAAATAGCCTTTTGGAGTTACTTGTCTGCGTATACTACAGAAAAAGCCTAGAAAACTTGTCAGATACCTTCCTGGATAGCTTAAGTTTGGTAATATTAGTTTCAAATCTAGAATTATAATGCATGATATTGCTTAATTTGTTTACCTTTAATGATAACATGCTTACACAAGTCAGTTTTCTGTATTATGTTTAGTGCTGATTTACAGCCACGCTGTCTCCTAAATGTCCTGTGTTTGATGGTTTTTTGTTTGTTTGGTTGGTTGGTTGGTTTCATTGTCAGGGGTTTTTTGAGATGGTTGGGTTTTTTTGTGGTAATTTTTTATTCAAAAAAACCCATATTCACCACAGTCATTTAGGAAGTCTTTTTGACACTGAACACCCTCTTGGTTTTTTGTTGGTTTTTTTTTTTCTTTCTCCAGTTTTCCAGTAACAGAGATCTCTACTTCTGCCATGTTTAACCTGAAGGTGATTTGAGAATGGATTTGGAGAATTTAACTGTTTTTTTTTTTTCTCAGAGTGCCATTTACTAGCGCTGCTGGTATTGGAATCGCTCCCTAACATAACTTCTTCACTTTTCTGAAGCAGCACGAAAGGACTTACTCTTCTTCATGTCTAGTCCGTAGCAAAACCAGCTTTTCATCTTAAATGTTTTCATATTCTGGTTTGCTTATTTCTTTCAACTTTGAGAGGAGTCCTTTGGATTTAGAGATTTCAGAACGACTATTTTCCTACCAGAAATAACCATGAATGTTCATACTTCTAAATTTAGCCCAGTGTTTTTGTTTTGGTATTGCTGGAGGTGGCATTGGTGTGTGTTTTCTTCATTTTTTTTTGTTTAGGTGTAGGGGTTTTGTGGTGGTTTTTTTTTGGTTTTGGTTTGGTTTTAGCATCAAGAGGCTTAAAAGAAAGAAGTTACTGAATAAATTTGTTTCCTTCTATGAGCTGTTGTCTTTCTTCTTCTAAGTAGCAGATATGACAAAAATGCCATTCCTGTCTCAGGTTTGTAAATGACATTAACTGCTCAGTAGCTATTATCTCTTAGTTCAATAGTATGTAGGATTTGTGTATTTATGCAGGCAGATACCATGAGTTAATGCTTCAATGTAAAATGCCCTGGTAATGGCTTGTAGCTAGAGAGACCTGGAATTATGGTATGGATAGCTGAAAGCAGAAAGGAAGTATTGAAAGAGACAGGTTGATTTATAAGTACTTTTGAAATGATAAATAAATAGGTAGTCCTCTTGGTCATGTCACCATAAAAATAACTTATTTAAATTATATTGAAGACTGAACTTCCTTAATTTAAACCCGATGCAACATAGTTTGGCTAAATCCTTGTGACTTACATCAATGCAAAGCCTACTCACTTGCCTTAAATTTTCAGATGTAAAATTTAAAATAGACTTTGTCTGACTTGTGGCATGGCATTTCAGACAGCTCAAGCTGATTTGGCTCCAAATTGGGAACATCATGTGTTTCAGATTAAGGTTTAAGTTGATATTTTAGTTTCATATGTGTCAAATCTATCCTTTGAATCTGAAAAATTGTTTTCTGTTAAAGCAATAAAAAATTCAACACTGTACTTTAGGTTTCATGGCTAAAAATTGTAATTCTGGTGGGTCATTTTATTTGCAAACAAAATCTATTACAGATCTTTATAACTGTCTATGAAAAAAATAAATTTGGAAGTGCAAAAATATCTTTATGTGGCACCATAATGTTATAAATGAAAATACTTTTCTATATCAGAAAAATTTCTTGTTAACTTCCTCATCAATTTTTTCTTTTCAGTTAATCCAATCTCTTTCATTAAATTCTTTAAAGTTAACTATTGATCGAAATAGTGCACAAGACTGTTTGTACAAATCTTTGCAATTATTCCAGCTAAGATACTTTGAAGATTTAATTAATAGCATGTATTTTATTTTCCATTTTGTGTTAGTTGGTAAAAAATATAGTCAAAAGTATATGGGTTATGCTATTTTGTGTAACAGTTGTCTTCGTAACAGATAGCTGTGGCATCAATCGAAAGGCATTACAATTTGGTCTGTATCCACATACGCAATTGCATGATATTAGTCATGGTAGAAAATCAGAGAATGAGGGGATAGGGAAGCCTGATCATCAAATAGTAGCCTATGCTTAATAATAGAGTTTGCCTCTTTAGGCTCCTTTAGGACCAAAATTATGTGCCTTGATTTACTGGATAAGGAGTATAATCTCAGTGAAGTTTTCCCTTCCTTGCATTTCTGTTACTACCAATAAATGAGCAAAACTGCATGAAATCAGGGCTTGCTACTTTTTGCCTTCTATGTACAAAGAAGCATCTCTCAAACCACTTGTCTTTTGGGGATTTCACCCTGAAAATTAATCTCTGCATTCGTACATGACGTTGGTTATTCAACAGCCCTTTTTTGCTATTTTATATAGAACTACAGGCAAACTGCAGTGCGACTGGCAAATTCGTCAGCTGAGGTTTACAGGAATTATTTTGATGAAACCATGTAAAGGTGACATTTTGCATCTTTAAATGTATGTGAAGTTCATCCTGCCTCATTGAAATATCTTTTTAAAATATGTTTTGCATGTAGGAGAGTAGTAGTGACCTGGTTTTGCAGTATTCTCTGAAAAGGTATGTTGTTAAGTACTTGGTGCAGAACAGAAGAAAACAGCATGGACTTGACATTCAATCATATGACTGGGGAAATAATTTTCCAGTGGTAAATAAATGAGATGCCATAGTTATTCTGCTCTCAGTTTTCACTGACAAAACCCGGTATTGTGTTAATGCTCCTTTGGAGATGGATTTTCTGTTCATCATTTTCAGTATCTGTAGTTTCTTTTATTAATGATTATGTGCCATCCTTTATAGATATACACAGGCACACACATGCATGCATGTACACAAACACACACACACAAAATGGGCTCTTTCCTGCAAGTACAGATACATCTCCAGTACTGTTATCCTTTTTCTACACTTAGATTACAGTAGAATGCATAAATGTACAGGAGGAACAGCTATTTTGAGATTTATCTTCTGTTTCTCCAAGGTCTTATTGTCCTTTCACTTATGCAGCTCTCATTTTCAGTCAATAAGTGTAACTGAAGCCTGTTTTCTATTGTATGTAAACCATACCATAAGAAAGAAAGGTGTTCAGGAGTTTTATTGCTAGCTTGTAGTGGAATGAACATATCACAACAATGTACCTAGAGAGAAATGATATTTTGGTAGAATGGCCAAAATACACTTATATAAGTGAAATTCCTTGAAGGCATATCAAACTAGATTTACACTTGATCAGTGATACTTTTTCATGTTCTGTAACTAATCTCACTGCCTTCTGAAAAATTTTCACTAGTGCAATACAGACTGTCTTTCTCAAGCCGTAATTCTTCCAAATTCTGTATATGGATTTTTACATCTCATATACATCTTCTTCAGTTTTGAAAATAGCTCTTAAAGTGGAGGCTACTTCAACTTTGTCAGCTCATTGTGTGTTCCTACTTTCCCTGTTACCCCATTCCTGGCTAGGGCTGGGTGTTTTGTAACATAGTTAAAGGGAGATTTTTGCTATTTTATTGCCATAGAAATATTTCTTTTTTTTTTCTTAAAAGCATTCCAGTAAGCTGCCTAATCTCATAAAGGACAGATTGAGCAAAGACATTTGACTGAAGGAATGCTCATCTTTCAGTCTTCTGTATATGACTGAAAAACATTATTGGTGGACTGGTAACTTCAGTTACTGTCTGGATATATTCAGACATGCAGTCTGAGATATAATTCATTTATACAGAAGAATTTTAAGACCTTGCAAAAGAAAATGAAAATAAGAATCAGATCTTTATTCTCATTTGTATTCTTATTGGTGTTTTGGGAAGGTGTAATCTGTATAATGAGAAAAAAGAAAACAGAAGCTGTTTTCTGATAGTGTTCTCTAACTTTTTGTAAGCGCCCATACTATAATGCTTTCCTAAATAAAAAATTTTAGTTATCTTAACAAAGATCAGAGTAATGAACATAGGAAGTTCCACCTAAACATGAGAAGGAACTTCTTTCCTTTGAGGGCGGCAGAGCACTGGAACAGGCTGCCCAGAGAGGTGGTGGAGCCTCCGACTCTGGAGACATTCAAAACATGCCTGGACACCATTCTGTGCAACCTGCTCTAGGTGACCCTGCTCTGGAATGGGGGTTGGACCAGATGATCTGCAGACATCCCTTCCAACCCCTGTGATTCTGTGATTCTGTAATGACATTTGAGTGCATGGACAGAAGGTTACCAATTAATGAGGCCAATTCTGTATCAATGCCAATCTATTCAATGATAGTACAAAAAAAAAAAAAATTAAAGCAAAAATTCAACAAAACCTGAATACTTCAGACAGATTAAACACCTTCTTACTTTATCAGGCTAAGGAGCTCCAAATTTGGCCCTATCTTTAGAAACTCCCCAGTTTTGAAACTGTAAAGCTATAAGGCATATATACAATTTGTGATACTAAAAGACAAAACAGAAAATTTAACTTTTAAGATAGGAACAATCTTCCCCTCTCTTCAGAAGATTTCAGTTCACCCAGAGTGCAAAATGAAGTACAAGGCAAACCCGCAGTGCTCTTCTGTGTTGCACGTCTGTATCCTTAACAGTTGCAACAGAATCAGTTGCGCACTATTCTGTAAAGAATCAAATTAAACAGATGTATTTTTCACTCAGATCTTCTTAATGATATTTTCAGTAGAAATGGTATTAAAAAATGGGTGATCATTGGTAAGATTTTTCAATGCATGAGTAGACCTTGTGTGTGGTCCAAGATCCTGGTGATTGCTTCTTTCTGAGAAGCTATTTCTATCTCTGAATTCATATACACACATAAAGAAATATGCCATCTGAAATAGGGATAGGTCGGGTATAAAAAGCTTAAAAAACCCTATCATTCCAAAAAAAACCCAAACCCCACAACATGCAATCTAAATGAAATTAAGATTTTCAAAACACTTCTCCCCAGCTGGAATGCATTGCCAGCATGATTACATATTGTCACAGTATCCATTTTCTGCTGAGTTCCAGCAATTATCTGAAACCATATGTCAATTAATTTATTTGGGGCTGGGTTTCATACTCAGTGCCAAAGCTATGAGCAAATGCTTAAGGGATAATAGATGTTCAGAACTGAAGAGTTCATATTTATGGAAAAAAAGATCTACTTAAGAACTGGGAAAAAATAGCTCATAAGGTTGTCCAATAAAATATGGTAAAAGCAGTGTAGTGCTTCAGATAGTTTTAACAAAATGCATTTTAACAACTAATGCAACTTGATAACAAAAACAGTAAGAAAAAAGAAAATTAGGTTATCTCATTAAACCTGTGTCTGTTATCTCCCTAAGAACTAAAATGTATTTGACAGTAAAATCAGATAAAGTCCCTTAGGAAAGAAGTCGATCTCAACCCTTCTCCCCATAAAAAAATGTGTGAGACTATACCAGGTTACAATGTAAACAAAACTTTTAAAACAAGTTTAGTTAACAGTTGCTACTAAATACTTTTGACTGATAATCAGTAGAATGAAAAACATAATCTGGATACAAATTTTGAATACAGTAACAATGAAATAATATTTAAGTATGCAGTTGGCCAAGTAGTCTGTGTTTTCCCACTTAAGTTGTCAGACTCTAAAACTTATTCTAACAGTTATCATAACTGATCATACAAACCATTGCTGTTGGAAAAAAAGAAGTATAAACCACCAGATTTCATAAAGAATCATATGCAATACAAAACAAAACCAATAGGGTGAATATTTAATAACATGGGACTTGGCATCTATAGTAACCACGAATTTGTGATGTCTTTCAGAACTACCTCTACTGTTGAGTCTTTTCAGGAAATCTAACAGGTGAATCTGCACTGATTAAACTATGTATGGAGTAAGTTTCTTAATGAGCTCCAATATACATCAAATATATATAACAGTTTAACTGAAACCATGAATAGGTGGCAGGAGAAAGATGCAAAAACAAAGCAGGCAGATGTTTCTTGTTCTTTTTTTCCAAGGCCTTGGCCAAATTTAATTCTTTGTTTTGGTTTGGTTTTTTCCCCAAAATGACTAATAACTCTCCACGTCAAATAAAATTATTAAAATCAAGTGAGTTTTGATAGCTAAGAATAAGATCCTTGGAGCCAACTCTATGAACAGAAATTTAAGTAATTGTTCAAGTCTTTATATGAGCAGCAAATTCAGTAAAATATTTTTTAAAAGCTCAGCTTTTTCCAGCTTTTTAAAACTTTGTTTTGGTGTGTTTTCTTTCAAAGTTTCTTAAAGAAAATAATCTTTGCCTGTAGCAGGGTCCTGAGTGCACTAAACAGGCCTTACTGGCCCTGAGCATCCTCATCTGGGAACCCTGTTACCCTCTGCCCAGGAGCCTCCTTTCAGCTCAACACAAGGCTCCTGAGCAATGCTGTAGGAGGGCTGGTCTCCAGCCCTGTGGATGGACACCTCAGACCTACACTGTGGGGAGCTTTGTTTCCTTCTGCCCTGTGCTGTAGGGAGCTTGACTCCTGGATAAACTGCAAGCCAGTCATATCCCTAGATTATGTTGCCTGATTTAGTAGATCTTTTCAGAGGGTAGATGCTTTTCCCCAAAATCCCTCCCATTTCCCACTTGTCAAATATATACTTGGAGCATAGTATGTTACGGGGGTTACCAGGCATGGCTTTACATTCTTTTTTTTTTTTTTTTTTTTTTTTTTTTATTTTT
>VYXH01000866.1:0-17751 GCA_013397275.1 Burhinus bistriatus | reverse complement strand
TGATTTTTTTTTTTTTTGGAACAAAGCAAAATATTCCCACAATCCCCACCTTTTCCATAAACACAGCCCTGAAGGGTGGACATACTTGCCTGAATCTGACCAGGCTGCCAAGCACATCCCTCTGTTCATGAGTCAATCACCAAAACTGGGCTCCCAAAACCCTGCAGAGGGAGATTCTGAGGCATCCTGTAATTTTCACCTGCTTCAGCTGGGGGGGGATTAACTTCAGAGCTGCTGAATACTCAAGGCACTTGATTTTTGGTGACTGACTATGAGATTAAGAGCCAGAAATCAGTGCTGAAGATCTCAGGCATGCAGCTGGATTAATCAGTGTTGACTGTTAACTGAACATCGGAGGAGGAACAGTTTGCTCTCATTATGGCCAGGTAGCACTCCCAGAAAACATACAAATCAGTTCATGTGCCTCCCTCAGAGCTAGGACACAACTCTGGTCCTTTGCTGGGCTGTGCTTCCTAGAGCCTTCCAGGCTTACACTCCTCTTCTGGGTTACCAAAGGTCTGGAAAAAAATTAATCTACACTTGTATATCCCTGCCCCCACGGGCCAGCAGGACATGACCAAAAACCTTAAATAAGGAGGATGCCAGTAAGTGTACAGCTGGAACATACTCCACATGAAGGTGTATGCAACATTGGCAAACCAAATTTCTGCCCATAATGTTACTTTAATAGTCCACAGTTTTACAGCAACATATGTTCAAAATTATCATTTCCAGAAAACTGCACAAGACTTAGGAAGTTTAACCAGAATGTTAAAAGAGCTCTTCAGAAAAATACAACATAATAACGTTTTGCCAACTCTTTAAATGTATTTATTCATGTTTGGATTTGTGTAAGGAAGTTTCCATGCTATAAATTTTTATTAAAAACATGTCATTAGAAATAAATAGTACATTTAGAGTCATAAACGAACTAGTAGTTTTCACACACACTAATGCTGGGTTTCTTCTTACAAAACTGGAAGTGTATTCCACCATCTAATTTTTTTGTTTATACCTGATACAAAAGGATAAAGTTTCTGCATGAAGTTCATAGTTATTGTGGGTTTTGTACATCCTCAGACTGGATACACAGTGTTTGTGTCTGTTTTCCTAATAATATTTATATGGGAAACACAGTCTTCTGTTCTTGCTACTGATTTCGGATGTGGTAAATGAGCTTAAATACTGCAGAAAAAAAATATAATGATAATAACAAAGATTAATATATGGGTTGCTTTTTCCTGCTTGCTCATGGGAATGACTGATTTACATGAAAAAAGAAATATGCTTGTACCATAGAAAGGCTTGATAATACGAGCTGGTTAAAGGAAAAAAATTTTTTTTAATTCACCAGAACCTTATTTTCATTAGTTATGTGAAAATTTGTGGCCTGGTCTCTCAGATACTAGGAAAGCAGAATTCCTCAATGCTGTTCTCCTTTCTGTTTTGCGTTTCCTGCAGATCGAGTTGATGATACTCAAATGTCACACGGTTGATGTGTTTACCACTGGAGACCATTCGCAGCACAGTATTGTCACAGCCAATCTTCATTTGGGCTAGTTAGGGAAAAGATATATAGAGGAGGTACACATATAATATAGAGATATAGAGGAGATAGATAGAAAATACACTTATATGAGAGTGAGGGAAAAGAGATATATAGTGTTGGAAATTACAAAGCACTAAGACATCCAATTTTGGAAACAAAGCAAGTTTGTGTGTAGTACTGACCAGCCGGTGGTGGTGGTGCTGACTAAATACCTTCTTTTGTATTTGTTAGTTTTACTTTACAATGGCTTGGGTATTTAATCAAGGGTTGCAACCTTTACTTATGCAAATGCCACTCACTTCCCATCCACCTGCAGTCTCACATATGTATAGACAGACACGATGCAGAGGTCTGTACGTGTTTGCATTTGGGAAGGTATGCTACTGTTAAAGACCATGAGCCATGATGGGTAAGGGTAATGGCACCCTATCCTGGAGATATCTGAAATTAACAACATTGAAATGTTTCCTGTCAGAGGGATGAGTGGGTTTGTGCGTANTTCAAAGCAGAGAGTGGGAGCTCTGAGGCTTTTGGAGTATGTGTTACTCCTACAGCAGAAAAGGAGGCTTTGGAAACACTGAGTAAGTGAGAAAAAACACCTTAACTGAAAATGTAACCACTGTGCCTTCATGTGTTATGAATTTCCAGACTCATTTATCCGTTGACACTCTAATAATCGTATGTGTCATGGGACAAGCATTTAAAAAATGTATATAACTTAACCTTGTTATAACGATTACTGCAGGGACAAGTGAATGTGGTTGTGGATGTGTTGTATCACACAGCCCAGCTGCAGGCTCGAAAAGCTCTAGCTTTCATGTTCTGCTACATGTGAAGTTCACCAGCCCAACAGGAAATCCAGTTTTGGGGGTTTCTGCATGACTCCCTCTGGTTAATTATTTTATCATGTGNTATATGAGAGTGAGGGAAAAGAGATATATAGTGTTGGAAATTACAAAGCACTAAGACATCCAATTTTGGAAACAAAGCAAGTTTGTGTGTAGTACTGACCAGCCGGTGGTGGTGGTGCTGACTAAATACCTTCTTTTGTATTTGTTAGTTTTACTTTACAATGGCTTGGGTATTTAATCAAGGGTTGCAACCTTTACTTATGCAAATGCCACTCACTTCCCATCCACCTGCAGTCTCACATATGTATAGACAGACACGATGCAGAGGTCTGTACGTGTTTGCATTTGGGAAGGTATGCTACTGTTAAAGACCATGAGCCATGATGGGTAAGGGTAATGGCACCCTATCCTGGAGATATCTGAAATTAACAACATTGAAATGTTTCCTGTCAGAGGGATGAGTGGGTTTGTGCGTAAGGAGGTTTTTCACAGTAACAAAGGCATGTGAGAGTCCTACCAAGACAAACTCAAATGGCAGTGCCGAGCATATGGACTCTGGGGGAAACCACGCATATCACTAACCTCTGCTTTAGATGAGCCATTGAAGCAGAGATTTGGCAAAGCCTATTTCATCTGCGGAACTCAGAGCACCTTTCTCACTGGAGGAGAAATCTGGTGGGTCTTTGGGAGAGTGGGGGATTTCCCTTCCTTCACACCACCAGGAAAGCAAGTTTTAATCTCACACAGTGCTCAATATTCACTCAGCACCAGTGCTTGCCAGTTAAAGCTTTAAACAGTGCCTGGACCATTAAGTTGTGGTGTGATGAAAGGCAAGGGAGACCACAGGGGAGAAGTGCCAGGCATGCTCCTGCTCTCCAACCCTGCTGGAACACCCCTTCTCTGGTGTACCTGTTCATACTCCCAAGGTACAGCACATGTGCCACCAGGGACCAGTCTGTCACATCACTGCGACATTTCATACTCTGCTGTACTGAATATTAGGGAAACTGGGAATTCTTAGTTTTTGGGGGAGAAGGAGATCACCGACCTGGCATGATAGTGAAACAGGTTCAGAGCTCTCCCAGGCTTCAAAGCAGAGAGTGGGAGCTCTGAGGCTTTTGGAGTATGTGTTACTCCTACAGCAGAAAAGGAGGCTTTGGAAACACTGAGTAAGTGAGAAAAAACACCTTAACTGAAAATGTAACCACTGTGCCTTCATGTGTTATGAATTTCCAGACTCATTTATCCGTTGACACTCTAATAATCGTATGTGTCATGGGACAAGCATTTAAAAAATGTATATAACTTAACCTTGTTATAACGATTACTGCAGGGACAAGTGAATGTGGTTGTGGATGTGTTGTATCACACAGCCCAGCTGCAGGCTCGAAAAGCTCTAGCTTTCATGTTCTGCTACATGTGAAGTTCACCAGCCCAACAGGAAATCCAGTTTTGGGGGTTTCTGCATGACTCCCTCTGGTTAATTATTTTATCATGTGGAGGTAAGTGGAAGAAGGAATTCTTACCAGAACCGTGAAAGGAGTGACAGAGATCAGCCAGTGGAAACATCTTGGATGGGTCCAAGCCAGTTCCTCCTAGCAGCTCTACAAAATCTCCCACTCCTGCACAGCCTGCTGATGGTTTCTAAAAAGGCAGACATGAAAAGCTATTTATCAATTTTCTTATTTATATTGTTTATTAAGGTAGCAGTTCTCTAAACATGATTGCAGCCAACAGTCCTCTGTGCTCAAACCTGTGTGAAATCAGGCTGTTCTCATCCTGTGCAACACTACTGCAATGTGACATTAGTTAGTTAATTTCCTTGAGGAATTCCAAAGAAAGACCTACATAGGCTCTGAAAATTACTGACAAGTAGTTAAGATGTTGATTCAACGGCTTTTAGTGCAGACAAGTAATCTGATTCTGGATGCTTAGGCGTGTAATCAAATTAGTACAGGCATGGGCTGCACGTGTGCCCAGACTAAGCTGGCGGGCAAGCATATAAGTTCCACTATACCACACTTATTCCCAAGCAGTAAGTGTTGCTAAAATGCACTATTCTGGCAAAGTTTAATTAAAGTAGGAATTAACCAAAGCAGTAGTTTTGTATGATGACAATGGCTTAGTGTATATTAGACTCACAAGTGTTCTTTTCCTGAAAATTAACGCTGTTTGCCAAAAACATCCTGCATGGAAACCTTGTGCACCTTTTAGCTGTCACCCATATGCTGCTATTTAAGTGCCTGATTTCTTAATTGTCCTCTTGCTGTGGTCCCTTTTCTACTCACTGCTGCATAAGTCAACTCACTTACCCATGTCTCAAAGCCTGCTTTGCTCAAACACTGGCAATCCCTGTGAAGGACCTAGGCTGCCAGTCTCACCAGCAGCAGAAAACAAACTTTCTTGCTCCTATCCTTGTGGATATTTTGGAATTTGCACCTTCTTACACCTCCCAGGCACAGGGTGCCACCAACAGCTCTTGTCCTCTCCTGTCTGGTTGTCACCAAGCACCAAATGCTGTGGCCAAACCCCAGCCCCGTGCTGGGCATCAGAGCAGATGGAGCAGAGGATGCTCAGCATGTGGAGCAGGGAATCAGTTGTAAGCATGTTTGTATTTTCTCCATGCTAATACCTCACTATCTAACCTGTGTCTCCTTTCTCTGTTTAGAGTGGTTGCTGCTTTCATTAGTTTATATACAGACAGACAGCTCTCTGGGAGATCACTCCTTTACTCCTAATGAAATTCTTACCCTTTGTTATGGCAAGCAATATTTACATGCATTAATGGTACTTTGCATAATTTGATTGCCTCTGTAACATTAGAGAGACAATAGTGACAGAGACAGACCCCGCTTTCATCTCCGAGGGGAAATCAGAGCCCTCAGCATGCATGCACATGGTCTGGAGCACACGTGCCTTAGCAGCCAGTGTCACCCACAGGCTATCCCCGCTTAACCCCCTTCCCTGTCCCGTGCCCAGGAAAACTGCACATGGTAGTAATTTCTTAGGCAACAAACAACTCACCTTTAAAAAGAGGCCATTTAAATGTCCCAGGATAAGATCAGATATTTTTATCACCACGGGGTAGATTATGGAGAAGCTGCAGTTTCTGTGCTGATGAGGAATGACCATGGTAAACCTTCCTGAGGGAGTCTGAGAGATGACATTGCAAGCTGGGGGATGGGAGAAGGTACAAGAGTTACTCGTACAGTCATCACTGCATGTAACAAAATTATGTACTTTCAGTCCTAACAAAGAACACATGATTTAATTATTGAGAGTTAAAACCAAGTGCTGAAAAATATGCATATGGTATTTTCTGGGATTCTTGCATAACATTTGTTCCCTAAAAATTCCCTGCCCATGGCTTACTGTGTAGCATGAGGTCTGGCAGAACTTGAGGGTGAAGCAGTCAATGGGAGAGCTCACACCCCAAATCCATACATCAGGGACTCGTGTTGTCGAGGACTTGTACTGTTTGTCAGTTTGAAGGAGACTAAATATGGATGCAGGGCCTTTGTTTAGCTTTCACTGGTTATTGCCTGATATTGCCAGCAAAAGCCTAAGTCCTATTCTGCTCCTTTTAACTGGAGTTCTTTACCCTGCAAATCATCCCATTGAAACTACGCTGGGTACCTGCTGATTTTATCTTAAACTAATGAAAGCTCATCATCTGCGTGTGCGACCCAAGGGATCCTCCACACAGACCTGGAGGCCTGCAGCTGCTTCAGCAGGCTGGTGAAGGACACAAGCCACCTCCAGCAGCTGCACACAACAATGGCACCCATGGGCACCCGCATGGAGACCCTGCTTGCGGGCTTGTGTCTGAACAACTCAGAGTGAGGACAGGGCAGACACGCTGTCATCTTCACACTTTGCATGGTGAGGCGGATAAATCAGACTGGCCTGAACAATAATTGTTAAATGTTCTGTCGCCTCTTGGAAAAATGATGCAAGTGACCATTATTTGTGCCTTGCTAGCTCGTGGGCTTAGGGTAACAACTTGCAAATAGATCCTTGGGATCATATATCACTCATAACTATCACATAACTACTCAATACACTGTTTTTGCTGTTGAACTTTTTCAAATATTTTTTCCTCATTGTTCACCCACATGTAGAAATTGCTGAGATTAAACTCTCTAAATTAATACTATTTGTTCTAGCCAAATGTGTTGGAACATGACAGTATTAGCTTGGAAGAGATCTTTGAAAGAAAGAGCCTTCTGGTCCTGTATACTGAAGTCATGCTTGAGTTACCTCTTACACTTCACTTACATTTTCTGGAGACATACACTGAGCGGGAGTCAAATCCTCTGGCGTGCAGGTGTGCGTGGCTCCACTGGCGTTACTGGAGCTGTGTCCGTGCAGATAACGCCAGCAAGAGAATTCAGTGCAAACCAACACATTTATTTTGCTTCCTGCCCCAAACACAAGCCCATTTGATGGTATAAAGCATAGACTTACGGAAGAGGTTGGCGTTTTTCTTGACTGTGACAGTAAATCCGTTGCCTGGCTGGTGAATCCGGAAGAAGATCATCGCCACGTTCTGGGATGACCTGATGCTCCTCTGAATATTGCCACTGTCACAAAAGTCTACATATCTTTGGGAAGTGGGGAGGGGATGGTCCAAGGAACTGGGAAATTTCTCTCCTTTGAGTATCCAGCCATCGAATACCTACAGGGGTTCGGTAATTGAAAACAAGGCTGTTGCTTATTACTCTGTTAGCAGAGAAGAGAAACATGAAGTATTACAGACACTGTTTTATTTTGACACCAGATGGCCTGTTCAAAGCCACCAATTAAAAACAAAAATTCTTTGTGCTTATCGATTTCCTAGCATTTAACTAATTATTCAGGATTCAATCTGCATTTAGGAAAGGGACACATACAAATCTTAACGTAGTCTTTATTTCCTTCAGGTGACAATTTTGGTGACCTGTTTTTGGGGGAAGCAGCTCTTTTTGCTCCAGCATCATCACATTCGCATTCATTTTTTTATTTCTTACTCTTGCAATCTCATTGTTACTAAGAGAACTTTTTGACCAGCTTGATTTGGAAGCCACATGAAACATGTCACCCTCTCAAACTCTGGGCATTAAGTCCATTGATCTAACCTGTAATTTTCCACCATCCTTGTTTTGCAGCTTGTCATTAATGGGCCCAGAGGCCTTCCAGAGGTATTGGAATACAATAAAGCTTCAGGGAGGAGTTACTGACAGAGGTATTGCTCTCTCCTGCATCTGTTCTTTCAGCTCATACTAACCACTAGAAAGCAGAACAAATGCCGCCTACTTGTCTGGACCTTAAGCTGCAACCTCTACAGATGTTTCCTTCACAACAAAAATAGCAACAATTTGCCCTCACCATCTTCAGGGAAATGTGTCAGAACTAGAAATTTGTATTAACTGGAGCATAGCTGCTCAGTTGCCTGCCTCGCTGTTTCAATTCCCTCCTAGCCACTCTCACCTGGTAATTCCTTCTACGCTCCAGTCAGTACTTTGAAAATCCAAGGACCGGATCCTGCTATCACTTCAGTGAGTAATACTAATGTGAGTATGTGTGGGAATTCCTCATGGAAAAGCTGCGGGATCCATCTCTGGATTTGCCAGAACTGTAAATTTTCTGAAGTTATGAGATGTGGTTGTTCAAATTACATCAGGGAAAAGCTGCCTGTATAAATACAATAGTATAATGCAGAACTGGGGACCTCGCGATCAAAGGAAGGAAAAATCTATAAAGCCTCAAAGATCTCCTGGCATTTTTCTAGCCTCCATAAGTGACTGTTAGTCTAGGTACAAAATTGTTGGACCCACAGATGCTGAAATCAGCTTCCCCGTAGCAATGTGGGGAGAGATCCACGGCAGGGGTATGGGATGGGGGGGACAGGATTCCCCAGGGTAAAGCGAGCAGGGGGACAGCATCTCTCCAAGAGAGCAAGACAAAGAAAGGGCTGAGGGGCAGCTTTCCTCCCCCTCCCCCCGGAGCTCAGCTTGCCCCTGGGTGGGATGGGGTCTGTGCTGTGCAGGGCCACCACAGCACAAGGAGCAGAGCACAAGGGGCTGTCGAGCCTCCCCTTCTCTCCTGAACTGAGTTCAGATCTTGGTCAATGCTTCTGCCTGCCAGCAAAATGCGCTGGTAAAGTTTTCTTGGTGCTGGAATATAAATGGCTCTGAGTCATGAACCTCTTTCTGTTCAGAGCCAATGTCCTGAAAATCTCTAGTGGGGCCGTTTGAAAGAAAGCCTGCAACAATCCACTCATTAATAAACTGATGCTAAGTGACCTGCGAGCGGAGGTCCTGAAGCACTAACAGCCATTCAGAGAGCTGTGTCATTATCTGCTGAGCTTGTGTGATTCATGGTGCAATGAGAAAACCCTCCTAATGGGGCCGAGGGGCTCAGCTCATACCAAACAAACTTTACAGTCTGTCTCCCAGGTATGGATGCTCAGTAGAGGTGCTCCTAAAAAAGTTCAGAAAAGCCAGTGCTGCAGTTTGGAGAGGGATCCTCAGCCTCCATCCAACTTTGCTTTAAGGGGGGTGGTGATGGGGGGGGGGGGGGGGGACCCCAAGGGGCCNNNNGATGTACCCAAAGTGCCTCAGGGAGGAGTAACAGCCATCCCAGGGACAGTTGTTTTGTGAAAGCCCGTTCTGCACACATGGACACACACACGCTTGTGCGCACATGCATTCGCCTGCCCCTTCCACACGTAGCAAATGTCTCACATGTCGGATGAGAGCAGGGAAGGGGAAGCACAGCAGGACTCGCCAGCTTCTTACCTTCAGGAAATCGCCCCCTTGGCAGTCAATGTTTACAAAGTCGTAGTCTATTGTGATGAGCTCCTCGGGCTCCCCAATGAAGAAAGTCGCGCAGTGCAGCTGCGGTTGGTCTGCAGTGAAGGTGAACTGCCCCTCTATACTCAGCATGTCGATGCACCCTGCAGAAACAAAGACAAGGGGCTGCTGCCTCAGCCTGCTGGGGAAGGAGACCCAGCACCAGCTCCCACGGTGCAGGAAAGGGGAGAGTGAGGAGAGACCCCCACGCTGAGACCCAGCTGGCGGTGAGGAGAGGGAGACACAGCTGAAGCAATCAGGAGCCTGCTGAGCATTGGAAGATGAATAGTAACTCGCAGGTGTGAGCACAAGCATACGATGAGGGGAGTACAGGGGGGGGTGCATGTCAAAGGATCTCTGAGCAGAAAACTCTCTGTGTGTGTGTATGTACACAAGTGCATGAACACCCCATTCCTTCAGATTTCTCTCTAATCACAGCTTTTCCACCTGCCCCATCCCCTGGAGATGTGACTCTGCCCAGGGACACAAGCATTATTTGGGACCCTCAAGTCTGAGCCCCAACCACTTTTCAGAGCCCCGTTTTGATCCCTCTGCCTCAAGCACAGTTTTTCTGAGATTTTAACACTTTGTCCTTCTTCTCCCCTCCCTTGCAAAAAGTGCCTGCAGCCCTGTCACTCCCAAACAGCCCCTTTCCCCATCCTGAGCCCCGAGCTCCCCCCAGGACTCTCCCATCCACCGATGATCCCCACCAGGGCACCGAAGAAACTTACGGAGTGACCGCCGGTAGATCTGCCCTGCAGACAGCTCTCGCTTCAGGTCTTCGCTGAGAAGCAGGAAGGGTTCATCTTCACCAGCATCCCTCACCTAGCAAAGGAAAGAGGGCAAGAAGAGGCTGGGGCAAAGTGAAATGCAGCTGCCTCCCTGCACCTCTCAAGAACAGGCACCCGCAGATTAAATCCCTCCTCCAGAAACAGTACAACTGTAGAAGAGCTCAGTCAGAAAGCTGCCAACCTGCTGAGGAACAAACCTGGCACCTAAGAGGTGAGCCCAGCAGCTCAGTGCATAGCCAGTCTCTTAAATCTTCAGCAAAAATGCAAGTTTCAGAAAAAGGAGGATGAACAAATGTCGGGGGGGGACACGGGATGGGACTGTTGCATTAATGTTACCCAGGTGTAGGTTTAATGCAGAAGGAGCAGGAATAGGCAGGGAGAGAGGAAAAAGCATGACGCTCAAAAGCTGGGACTACAAGTTAGAAGACAGCAGCTAAAAGCACAGTGAGGTGCTTTAGTCCTCAGCCCCATTGCTCACCTCTAGGTATCTGGTTTCTCCCTTGGAGGCTGCCAGGAAGATAAGAACAAAGTGGCATTGAAGCTGGAAAGCAGATGGCATTGCTGACACCTCCTCTGGCAGCTCTCCCTCTCTCCCTGCGGCCAAGTTTCTCCTGGTCTGCGCTGGTAGGCAGGAGCCGCTGGGGTATCTTGGAGAGACTCTTTTTATAGAGCTGTTGGGAGGGGAGGCACTTGGTCCCCGTACTGATAGGGTAACCCATGGTAACTGAATTCCTCTTGCAGTGACACAGTACGTGGGCATGACGAGGGTCCAAATCACAGCCACAAATTTTCAAACCGGTTGAACTCCCCTCGCTGGCAGATGTCTTTTCTACTTATCTGTCTGGCAGACCTGAAAAGATCTGTGGAGGAGAGCCTGTCCCCAAGCAGCCAGGGCACTTGTGCCATGTATTTATTTCCAGTTACTCCAAAGAGAGGAATGAGGAGCATCCCTCCCTCCTCCTCTTCTCCTGCTTTCCAGCCCCAGGCACTTCGGACCTGTAGGGGTCCCTGCCTCCCTCCTGCTGCTCCATGACATGCAGATCTCCGCAGCCCCCATGCCAGGTGTTTCCCACCTGCCAGGCCTGGGTGGGCACCCCTGTATCCCAGCCAGGCTTGCAGCCTGGGGCCAGCATCACTCTGGGGCTGGGGGACCCGCTGGCTTCCAGTTCCTGCACCTGCAGCTGGGACACAAGGGCCCTGCAGCAAGTACACAGGCAAAACCAGACAGCTCTCCCCACCACACATGGCTTTCATACAGAACTTGGGAAAACTTGGGTTTCCCAAAGGCATATTCCCCACAGAACAGCTGATACTGCTCCAGCCCTGATCCTCAAGGGAAATCTGAGAAAGGCCTTCCAAAGATGAACCTAGGAATGAAAATTCGTAACTCTGCAGAGTGCTAAAAATCAGGAACTCAGCAAAGATATTAGTTTTAGGGTATATTATTGTTTTCCCCTGACCTGGGATGAGCCATCAATACTCTGCAGACAATAACCACCCTTTCCCCATCTCAGGCTTCTTGCTAATGTTCTATGCTTCCCTGTCAAATTGTCACTTTGGTTCAGCAAAACTTAGAAATAATATGATCTGGACTTGCAAAGCTTTAAGTTTGCTGCTTCTGATTTCATTGTTAGGGCTTGTGGACAGAAACATTTGCTTGCTGTTTCACTCAACTTGTTAGCTGAACAACAAATAAATAAATAAATGAATCTTTTTCTGTCTATATACCTGTGGCTCTGACTCTGACCTTATTATGCTGTAATTCTTATTCTTATGGTTTACTTTAATGTAAGCTATAATATTGCTTCATATCTGCCCAGCACTTCTGTGAATTTGCTGTACCTGTGTGGGTTTCGAGAGCATAGAAAAATATTAAGGAAATGTAAAATATTATTTTTGAACTTTGACATCAAGATGCATTCAAAGTTGTTAAAACTGCTTTGGAGAACTGAGTACTTAATTACTGCATGAACCAAGACTGAGTTAATTCATCTTCATGTACTTGCCCTGAATTGTTTAAATACTGTGATTTTAGGCAAGGGTTATTAGAGGATTATCCAAGGGAGTTCAGAGTCTGAAATCCATTGAAGTTCTTTGGGAATTACAAGTTTTGTTGGAAAACTGCAGGGTTTAGTCCCAACTTGCATTGGAGGATGGCTTGGAGGTTAATCAGGGTGGTGAGAGGTGCCCTGGAGACCACCAGGATTTTGCAGGACCAGAAGGGGCTGCAGGGGAGCCCAGCCTCATTCACTTTTCCTATCACACTTTAACATTCTGAAGAGATGAAGAAAGTTTGAATTACAGAACGACCCCTCCACACCCCATCTTCGAGGCACTTTGCTGAACCCAGTCCCAGTTCTGGCTGGGGTGTCCCAGTTTGCCCTGTTGGCCACCAGCCTAGACCTCAGATGCTGAGCCCTTGAGTATTTTCAGTAAAGGAGAGTGTTTGGTTGCATGAGAATTCGACAAGTTACTGCGGATTTGGTTAAATTCAGCTCCAAAAATGAGTGAAGGACAAAAAAGACTGAAGCTAAATCAATACCACTGTCTATTAAACCAGCGTTGAGGTGACCTACTCAGAATAAAACATACCAACAGTGATGTTAACTTACTTTAAACTCTTACCCATGAATAGCTGAGGTCTGGGCTAGCATAGCATTCGCTGGTGGAGGTGCCCAGAGAAGCAAGGAGTCCTAGCGGCTGGAGGACATCCCGGCAGATGAGGTGTAGGGACTGTCCTTCTCCGACCAACATGGTGGTGGGAGGCAGGATAGGTGCCACCTCCACATCTGCTGTAATTTCTTACTCACATGGAACCTACAGCAACTTTGCAATTCCTATGCAACACCTGCAGGAGTTTGCTTGGAGCATTACAAATACTCTGTATAACATTAGTGAAAAGCTAAACTCAGATGCCCCTTGCTGTGGACGTGGAGCTTGGTTTTAACAGAAGTGCTAAGGCAACCTGTCATCTACTCTGCATTGTCTTCAGCTTTGCATTTCGGCTCTGGGCTCAGCAGGAGCCAATGAAGCACAATGACACCCTGTCCAGCCTCATTGCAAAGCCTCCCAGTGCCTGGGGTAATTCCCTGTGTCCTCAAATACAGGGCTGCCCTCAGCCCCCAAACTCTTATATGCTTCCCTCTGAGCAGCTCTAATGCCTGTGGAAGGCAAATATTTGGGATGGGGATAGGGAGCCACAGGTGGAGTGGTGCAGCTGGTGCTGCTGCTGGCAGGGGCTCTGCTCTTCAGTGCCTCCACACCTGACTCAGGTGGAGACTGGGCAGATAGGTGCCCAAGGGAGACCAGTCCTGGGGCAAGGAGGGGATGCATCTCCCAGCCCTACATCCCAGCTGTCAGAGGGTGAGAGAGGATGAGGCAGCACCTCCTCACTCAGTGCTGCTGCCTCGTCACGGGGTGTTACAGGTTCCCTTCACCTCTGGATCTCCCTTTGCCCACTCCAGCGCTGCTTTTGTTTAAGGCCACCGGCAGAGACTGAGCTCTTCAGGAGACGAGATTGCAACGAACAAAGCAAAGAAAAATCAGCAGTTTAAACAGGGTTCAAAACATCCCTGCAGCATTTCAGAAGGGAAAAACACTTTCACTGTGATACAAACCCTTGGGCAAATGAGGAGGGTGTCATTTTTCTGTCATGGGGTTGAGTCATGTTAACACTTTGTAGGACAATTTTTTTTTCATTGATATCAGATTATATAACACAGTAAAACGCATTCCCAGTTTGACCCTGCCAGAGGACAGATAATCCAGTCGTCACGCTATGACACCTTGACTCTGCTAGCAACCGTAATTCACCCTGGGAGCAGCCCCTTTCCCTGGCAGAAGCAATGGGATGCCATCATGTTGGTAAGAGGCGGGGCTGCATGCAGGGTATCACCTACCCTGCTCTGCTATGGCTCAGGGAGGTATTGCTGGGGCACCCCAGCATTTGCAGAGCCTCAGGTTGTTAAAGCAGTGCTTGTGGGTGGGTTTTCTATGCCGTTCAGTTATGTGCTTGGGAGGACCCACCTGCCCCGTGGTGGAAATCCTCCGCCTCACGCTCAGAGCTTGTAGGTGTCTCATCAGCTATTATAGCAAAGACGACACCCCAGCTGTGGTGAGGGGTGGAGAAAATACAGCTGAATAGAGAGAGTGGTGAAGCAAACCCCATTTACCCTCCCCTGTGGTAATCAAATGATGCTCTGTGCTATAATACAGGCGGTAAATGCAGTTTCTTCTCCTCAAAGGTAAGGTAGTTGGTACAGGAAGATTGTGGGCCATGCTCTTGGTAGTGAGATTTCTTAGTGAGCAGTGCTTGAGCTACAGACACTCCTTAGGGATCTCTCCCTGATGTGAGGTGGTATGAACCCTTTCTGCTCTTCAAAAGGGTCCCTTGAGTCCCCAGCTCACTAACACAGCGCCCTGCCATGCTTTAATTCCTGCAAAAGATCATTTTATTTCAGCACTTTCTTCACCACAAACATACTGCAGGCTGTGGCCCCCATTCCCTCCACTTAACGTGGAAATTTCACCTTCAGCACATCTCACCCTGCACCCAGGTAAAGGGACAAACCTTGAGGCTCTTGGACTTCCTATCAGCTACTTGTTCAAAACTGCAATCTTCTGGTTCTGGCTGTATGTTCAACCCACTGTTTCTTCCCCTCCAGAGCACCTCCCTTCTCAGCTGCAGCCCAACTGCTGACACAAGAAGCTGGAGAAGATCAAACCTTCCTCTAGCACTGGGACCTTAAACAAGAGTTAATCATAGACTCCATGCAGGCTCCAACTCCTCGCCACAGGGAGCAGCCAGGCTGCTGCATGTCCCACAGGTACCCCTCTGCTTGCCTGTGCCTCGTGGTTTCTTGAACTGATAGGAGCAGCCGTGAGTTCGCAGTGCTACACCACCAATTGCTCAAGTGAAGAGGATTTCTCCTGCCTCGGGCACTCTATCCTCAGCTGTGGATGCTGACTTCTCACAGCTGCTTAGCGCTGGCTGAAGAGATGTGCGGGGTGATGCAGAGTGTGAGATGTCTGGCTGGACTTTAAACTTCCTATCGTGTCAGCTGCTAATTGTTGTGCTGAGCTACATTTATTTCCCTTATGCTCATCCCCCCTGTAACTCAGAATTAATTCAGGGACTAGATTTTCCTTTCTCCTACAGTGTCTAGCAGACGCAGTACTAGCCAGTCCTTGCTTTTTATTGTGTGGCTGCAGGTCTCACACTGATGTCTGTGTCTTTGCAGGGCAGGGGATTGCACTTGTATTTTATTATACACGTATGCCATTCGACGGGTTGCAAATCCTTCAGTGTGTTATTTCTGAACAGTGGGATCAGTTAGCCCAGAATAAGGCAAGAAAGAAATCTAGTGCCTCTGAAGTGTCACAAATGCTACAGCGAGGGCTAAATTTTTGGTCCTGTCCTTGCTAAATTGCATGCTAGCAACCAGTTATTGCTCTGAAATAATATCACAGAAAAGGAAGCAAAGGGGAGGCTGTATGGCAAATCGCAGCCCTGGTGGTCATTAGGAAACCGTATCCTTGATACAGACTCACACACGGCTTCACTTCAAAAACTGTTCGAGAGATCAAGAAGCTAGAGACAAACATGTATGGAGCTCCTGCTTCTGGTCTGGTTCCCTCATCCCATAAGTCAGCACAGAAAACATGGGGGGAACTAAATCCATGCTCAGGACTCACAAACCGTTACTGAATACTTTACGTCAGTCCTGAGGGACTTTGCAGCCACATCCCACCAGTAACCATCAGGTCCTCTCTCCACTAAGAAGTTACACCATGTTATCATTGCTGATAAGGGCAAATTAATTATTAAGATACCTGCTGCCAAATCACCCTGTATATCCAGCACACACATTCACCACGGCATCCCATTGCAATGGATCACTGCCCTGTCCAGGACCCAGCCAGGAGGTAACCCATAGAGCAGACCAAGAAAAATAAATGTGGAGCTTATTAACATCTCCAAAGCCCCCATTGTCTGCAGGACCCAAACTGTGACTGCCAGATCACTTGGGACTATAACTGTGGCTGTGATCATGACTACATTTGGGGACTTGGTGGTGTATGAGAAATGCGTTTGATTATTGCCATGGTAGCTGTCGATGGGTAACTGCCCATTCTAAAAAACGCATCAGCTAACTACTGGAAACACAGTTTAAGCAGCTAGGCTATGGACATACAATAGGAAAGGCAGAGTTCAACATGACTAAAGTAACTAAATTGGCCCTGTCAATGGTTTGATATTTTCCTTTTACAGGAACCCAATCAGAGTTGCAATGACAGCTGAAGGACAGCATTCCCAGCAGTAGAAATGCCAAGTCTAAGATCACATTTTGTGCTTCATTCCTTTACTTTTGTGTTGATTTCAGCATCAGGCAGGTTTCCCAACAGTCCGTGATCCAACCTGAGCCCAGGATTCCTCCCTCTATGATCAGTGGACATCTCCATTACTGACTTCTGTTGCTACCTGTCTGCCCCATCTCTGTGCTGGGTATGGCAAGCCTCTTCCAAGCCCTGCCATACATCTCTCTGTAATGACACTTATATTACTTCTTTGTGTGTGTCTAAATTGGCTTTAAATAGACCTGAACTTTCCATAAGGTGAAGTAAGCGTAGCTTGTTAACTCTGGGCAGTTTGACACAAGAGATGTGTGATTTGTCATGTTGAGTGGTTTAGAGAAATGAAAAACGCATGTGATTTATGAACTGAAAGCCTATCAGCATCACACAGGCTTGATGATAAGTGTTGCATTAACACTATTTATGGCATTGAATAAGAGCAAGGACTGTGAAGCTCGCACTTTAGTGGGTTACAAATAATCAAGCAAACATTATATTCAGACACCAAGATTACCCTGAGGGCGGTTATCACTACCAGCTCTGCCTGTGACTCAACCCAGCATCCACACAAAGCAGTCAGGGCCAAGAAGTGGGAGCAGAGAAAAGTTTTCTCCCAGGAAGGAGAGAAGAGGTGCAGTGAGAGATGGGTGAGAAGAAGAGATGGGTGACTGGCGAAGGCACGTGCCATCGCTCTGGCGGACATTTGCCGAGCCATTTAATTTTAGCCTGGGCCTGCCTCCTCTGTGGATCCCCTATATGGTACCTCCCCTCTTGAGGGCTGGTGCTGGAAGACCTCAACAGCAGAGCCACACGCAGGTGTCAGTGTGGCTCCCAGGCAAGGGACCTTGGTAGATGCTTCCTTTGGTCCATATCCATGGACCAAAGTGGGTCATGTTTACCTTTGCTGGCTGCAGTGGCTTCCCTGATTAGTCCCAGTGCCCTTGCAGAAGAACATCTCCTTTCCAAAACATGGCACAGTTATTGCAGTTGGTCTTTGCTTGGAGGCATACCCCTCTTCACCCAGGTCAGATCCGGTGCTGGATCTGCAGAGGACATGGTGCTGCAGCCTTTTCCGCTGCTGCCACCTTCTCCCAGAGACCTTGCCCCAAGCAACAGCTCCTTTTCCTCCTCTCCCAGACTTCCTGTTCAACTCTGGGTTAGCAGAACATTTGTCACTTTATTTTCAATGCTGAGGTCACTTTACCATACAGAATTTAATTTTCAGATGTATTGAGAAATCTTAGTATTTACACAACACGTTCCAAAATTTGTTAGATCTACGTCACTATGAAGAACAAACCTTATCTTTGACAAAGCACCACTTTGATAACTGATATTTTAAGATATTTGTCCTATCCAAGGACAAGTATTTC
>VYXH01000858.1:113529-156809 GCA_013397275.1 Burhinus bistriatus | reverse complement strand
TTCTGTGATTTGGTGATTCCATGATATGTGAGAGCAGGAGTGACACCTGATTTTGTGACACTTAGATACCTGGATATGCAAGTAGGTGTTGAGCAGGACTGAGGCATGTGCTGCTTGAAGCAGGAATGAATCCAGGTTAGTGCTAGTCCTGGCTTTTAAAGGACATGAGATCAGATGATTACAGTGGCACCCTCTGGCCTCATCAGTCAGGTGACCCATCAAGCTGCACAAACCCTCCCTCATTACCATCTCAGATTTCCACCTTTCGGCAAGTGCTTCATTTTTGTTCTGCTACCAAAGTTACAGTAACTTGGAAGACAGGGAGTACGTTCCATAAGCCAAACCTAGGGTGCATGCCTGTGTGAGTGCACAGAACAGGAATGGAATTTTATCTTTTTCTTCAAATTTGTTTTCCTGCATGCATGCCATCACATTTATTTACTGTTGTGTGGAAGGGTAGAACATTGCAAAAAACTGGGAAGAGCTGGTCTTTCCCATGCTTTATAAAATCCCTTTACATATGTGTACGTGTCTGTAGAGCCTTCACAAAAATCAGACCTTTCAGGAGTGACTTAGAGTATGTCTGCATGGACAGGCTCCTCTGTCTGTGCTCCATGCTGGCCAGACACATGCCAGCTCCCGGCCAGCTCCATTTGGAAAGCTGGAGAGCTGCATTAGCATGGCTCTGTGCCCAAGTGAATACAAACTCCCTCTCAGGAGGACTTATTAGCTCAAGCAAAGCACCAGCAGACAAACCATGAGCTAGATGAATGACTAGTGGCCACAGCCCCTCTTTTCCACACCCTTAGGTGCTCAAACACATGCCTATCACATGATAGAGATGCTGTCATGTTGGGCATGTGTCAGAAGAGGGGCTGTGGCTCCTCCAGGAGACCAATCAGTGAGGCTGGGCACCGATCACTCCCAAGCATCTGGCCTTCGGGCTAGGTCCTGCTCACATCTGAAGGTGGTTGTGGGTCAGACACTGTCCTGCTGGGCTGAGTGCAGCCTCTGAGCCATAGGCTGGCCATGCTGAACCTGCAGGTCATATCTGTGGCTGTGATAAGCTAAACTACCTTGTAGGCAGAAATGGGCTGAGCTGTTTAAGAAGCGTTTACACTCACAGAATAATAACTTTGTGCTAACTGACACATCAAAATGTAAATTCTTAGGACAAGTCACCTTGCGCTTTCCATCCTTGTTAGAAAGTCAAGGCAGCAGCTCTGAGGACCCTCAGCCACATCTCTTCTGAACGAGACAGTGAATATAAGGTTATCACTGTCTGAGCCCAACCACGGCAAGAGCTGGAGGCTGCTGATGTGGTCAGATAATGGCAGCGGTCAAGTTGCTCAGACTGCTCTAAAGCTCTTGCCTGTAGCTGTCTGATGAGACTCTAACATTGCACAGGGCATGGCCTTCATGTTCAGATATCTTGTGCTGACTACAGCTTCAGCTTGCAGTTGATCTCCTCTGCACTAAGCAAGGACTTCAAGGACTGAGAGGTTGGTATGGAGGCATTGCAGGTGATGGTGGCAACCGATGCCTGGAAATATTAGCAAGGAAAGTACACTGTAGTTGAGTCCAAAGTGTGATTTATGTGCACCTTTCAGATAAAAGAGGTTGGGATAAATTGTGGGTCAAGTGACTAGTGTGGTGTCATTCATAAGAGAGATCCCAGAAATTTTTCCATGCACAATTGCTTCAGGCTCCCTTGGCATTGATGCTTTCCCCCCTACCTCCCTGTTGCCAGAAAGCTCCCTTGGCTAACACTGGCTGCTGACAGATGTGTTTTCCATCTCCACTATAGTGTTAGAAATTCTCTGCGTGACCTGACCTATGTGGAAGAGGTCCCCTTTGTCTTTCAGACACCCTGGCACACTGAATGTTTCAAGAATATTCCAGCCCCTAGGCACATCACACCCCTGGACTGAGCATGTTTGGTCTTGCAGTTTACCCTGAAAGTGTTCTTAACACAAGCCCAGCCTAGGTAAAGGCAAAAGCAAGGGTCTAATTGGAACATATATAGAGAGAGCACCGTTACCAAGGCTTAGAAGGACACAGCTGACAGGAAGGAAAGACTAGTCATAAGCTACTTGAGATGAAATTTTAACGACAGTTCTTATTTATATCCAGGTGAGAAGCTGTAGTTTCTTCCCTAAACCTCATGGCTAGGTATTTGATGCTGGTGCACAGCCACAATTTCTATATACTGTTCACAAGAGGGAATGCTGGCGTGGGGAAGAAGGTTTGCATTTACATCCCACCCTTCCCACAAGGTTTCCCTGTCTTCCACCATGATTTCATTCTTCTTTTTCCCATCTCCCCTCTTTACCAATAATTTCTCACTTCTTGGTGCAGTTCGCAGTTTTTGACCTTTCTCGCACTAGATGATTCTCCACTCCCCCTCTTCAGAAAGGCTCCTGTCCCTTTGATAAGGTCAACTTAGTTGTCACTTGTACTCCCAGACAGAGAGCAGGGTCCTTTCAGGAGGGCAACAGTGCTTGGCTATGTCCTGGACATAACAGCAGGACGCTGTGAGGATGGATACTTTTGTCTGCCATGTGGGGCAGGGTTCAGATACAAAGCCGAGGGGGGGGGGAGTTGAAGTTAGGAACCTTGCATTTTATACAACTGTGACGTGCTAACTGCACATACCTGGGACTGATGTATGCAGGGCCAGAAATGATCTTCAGAAGACTGGACACAATATTAATTAATCACTCTGGAATCATGATAAGTGTAGAGGTGAGAGACACTGTGATGTTCATGGTAAACGCTGTTGGTGTTGGCAGTTATTTCTAGGGCAATAGTGAATAGAGAAAAGGAAAAGAGGAGAATTATTGAGCGATTCATTTTGTTCTTCCTTAAATGTGGTTTCACTTGACTTAAACCAGACCTAAACATAGCCTTGTGTATCAGTTTAACTAGATTGGTTTGTATCCATGCCTTCCATTAAAACGACATACACATCTGTGTATGTGGGACTGTAGAATGGTGTGGATATACTTGCTGGGCTTGCCGCCATCTCTAAGGGTATTTGGCTGACTTTGTAACAACTGCAGTCCAAGTTAAAACTTCACAAAAGTCCAAGTTGCGTTTGGGCCATACTTAGTGCTGCCAGCAAAGATGGATCACAAATGTCGTTCAGAGTAGAGCTGTTTGCCTTCTGAAGAGGGTGAGCTGAGATGGGCCTTGCTTTGTATTGTTGCCCATTCCTCTTAAAGGTCTAAAGATTATTCTGCAAATGATCAGGGAACTTCACACTTCTGTGTTATGCTCTGTTGCAGCAGAAGTGTGGTGTGTCCTGTGCTTAGTGTTGGTGTTTGCAGCAAAGCATTCTTGAAAGACACTCGTCAGGTCTGGCATTTGCTCCTGTTGATAGATGTCTCATCTCCTCATCATTTTAAAGTTACAGAGAAAAATTAAAAAATCTTTTTTTTGCTTTGTTTCCCAATTACTGTGTTGTCACTTCAGGGTTTTTCTGTTGGCCTACAAATGGGGATAATTCAGAGTAGAATCACTTTAGTCCCTCTTTTGGGGTAACCTGTAAAGTGCAACTCAGTGTCTCAGTTTTGGAACCATTAAGAATATCTTGTAACTGCCAATCAGAGATCTCTGCTTGCTCTCTGTGGAGACAAAGCCTCAGTTATGGGTACAACTTGTTTGTAACTCCTTAGCAGATGTTTAAAGCCTAATGCTTGAGGTAACTTGTGTGTGTGCTTTTCTCTTGCATAGTTTTTAAAGGTTAACTATGGGGTAAAGGAAGACTGAAATGAAGACATTGTAGTTAATCATTTACTGTACATATTTTATTTCAAACAGATCATTAAATGCTCATACATCTATACATATGTATTTTTACTTATTCTCCAGACACTGTCAGCACATAAGTTACTGTCTGAAGTTTGTTCATGAAATACGTGGTGTAAAGAATCAAGTGCAGAATTACTGTGGGTTAAATACATCTCACTTCGTGATGTATTTGTTTTGTGATTATGTAACCTCTGTATTTTGAGCTTTGATAGCTAAGCGATGATATATGAACTCAGCTGTCTGCCTGCCCTCTCTGTCAGAGGTTATCCTCTTTAGTGCAGAGCTAACAGGAAAACGTGTGTCTGTGGTTGTGTACCTCAGTTCAAACTTAGTTTATTAGCCATTTCAAATAAAATAGACTTTGCAATGAAATCACTCGTGCAGAGGCAGACGCTCCCTTCTGCCTGTCTTGTAGTATTGACAACCTGTAACAGAGAGAAAGGGAGAAAAGCTGGAGGAGGTACCATCTTAACTTACCACAACAAAATTAGCCAGAGATTGTCTATCACAGACTTTAAATGAACCAGGGAAGTGTGCCTTTTAAAATGAATACTAAATTAGAAATTCACAGCAAAAGTCTTCGAACTCTGGAGCAAATACACGCTAGCAAGTTTGGTCATTTCAATCTTGTCAAGAAGGGAATATAGAGACCCCATGATGCTATTTCAAACTTCAAATTTCCTCATTAATTCTAATGGAGATTTGATTCCATGCTTCTCTTTTATGCTTCTGAATGAATGTCAAAAGGAGTCAGTGGCTTAGCAATAAGCATTCATCCCCATGGTTGATAACGGGAATGACTGCTTTGATTTAGCAACACAGAAATATGCATTCTCTTGATGCTGCCTGAGTCAGCTGCAGCCACTCCAGGCCATGCTTATCCAAGGCTGTTTTTGTTCTTTTTTCTGGGTCTTATTTAAAAAAAATTTAAAATTAAGAAATCCCAAATATTATTAACGTCTCAAAGGTATATTTTCACTGTAATGCCCCATTCTGTTTCATCTTAGATGTGTTAAAAGAGCTACCATAGAATCATAGTTTGGGTTGGAAGGGACCTTTAAAGGTCATCTAGTCCAATCCCCCTGCAATGAGCAGGGACATCTTCAACTAGATCAGGTTGCTCAGAGCTCTGTCCAACCTGACCTTGAATGTTGATGGGGCATCTACAACCTCTGGGCAACCTGTTCCAGTGTTTCACCACCCTCATCATCAAAAATTTCTTCTTTACATCTAGTTTAAATCTACCCTCTTGCAGTTTAAAGCCATTACCCCTTGTCCTATCACAACAGGCCCTCCTAAAAATCTGTCCCCAACTTTCTTATAAAGTCTCTTTAAGTGTTGAAAGGCCACACTAAGGTCTCCCTTTCTCTTCTCCAAGCTGAACAACCTCAACTCTTTGAGCCTTTCTTCATAGCAGAGGTGTTCCAGTCCTCTGATCATTTTTGCGGCCCTCCTCTAGACCCGCTGCAACAGGTCCATGTCTTTCCTGTACTGAGATATAATCTTACTTACATTCTCACCATCATATACTGACACAGAACCTGTCTTTCTAGTGCATTTCTTAACCATTAGCATCACCTATTCTCTTTTCATCAAGCAGCACTACCTTCAGTGCCTCCCCCACTTTGCAGCAGACCTAGACTGGTCTCAAAATCCTGCTGTGTTTTTTCCACAAGGCAACACAAGAGAAAGCTGTCCCTCACTTTTGATCCACAATGTGCAGTCTCTGCCTTGGTTAAATTTCAGCTGCCCACTCTAATGCTCTCTTTTCCAGTCCCTTTGCCTCTCACCTGTCATCTTCTAGCCTGTCCAAAATGCTACCTCACCAGTTGTCTTCCTAGTTCCTCTGGTTCTACTTATCATCTGGTCAAATCTCTTCACCGGCACCTCTTTGCTCCTTTTACAAGAGTCTTTGAGGAATTACATTCCTATCAGTCTGACATCAGTGCTGGGGAAGATTATGGAGGAGATAATCCTAAGTGCCATCACATGGCATGTACAGGGTAACCAGGTGATCAGGCCCAGTGAGCATGGGTTTATGAAAGGCAGGTCCTGTTTGACTAACCTGATCTCCTTCTATGACAAGGTGACTCACTTAGTGGATGTGGGAAAGGCTGTGGATGTTGTTTACTAAGACTTCAGTAAAGCCTTTGACACGGTTTTCTACAGAATTCTCCTGGAGAAACTGGCTGCTCATGGTTTGGACAGGCATACTCTTTGCTGGGTGAAAAACTGGCTGGAAAGCCGGGCCCAAAGAGTTGTGGTGTGTGGAGTTAATCCAGTTGGTGACCGATATTAGGAAAAATTTCTTCACCAAAAGGGTTATCAAGCACTGGAACAGGCTGCCCAGGGAAGTGGTTGAGTCACCATCCCTGGAGGCATTTAAAAGACGTGTAGACGTGGTGCTGAGGGACATGGTTTAGTGGTGGACTTTGCAGTGCTAGGTTAACAGTAGGACTGGATGATCTTAAAAGTCTTTTCCAACCTAAATCATTCTATGATTCTATGATTCAGTGTTAGTTACCCTAATCCAGAAATGCGATCTCAAGCACAGGGAATCATTCAAATAATACAAAAAAAAGTTTCACACCAGAAAACTGCATTCCCTTAAGCATAGATCTGATTTTCCTGGTTGATCAAGGAAGCTTCCTCTAACTCCAGATCTTGCCTATAAATAATCTCTGCTCAAGCTCATAATTGTGCCATCAGCTTCTTCATATCACTTACTTCCAATTTGTTACTGTTCTTGGTAGTATTACACAGTATCATTTTCCCAGGTCAGAACATGTGAGCACCCCTGCTGTGCAAAATAATCAATTCTATCATTCATAGAATAAATAATGTACAATACATTGATACTACTGACACACATATATATCAATATTTTGTTAACACCAGTGATACAACATATGGAATCCCTTTTAAAGTTAAAGCACATGATTGAAAATCCTGACACAGCCCCTTTCTCTGCTTGATGGAACAGGCTATAGCTTGAAACTCTGTCCCTTCATTTTAGTGTTACTTCTGGCTTAAATCAGTACCACTGCACCACAAGCCATCTGAAAAAAACATTGAGCAATACAGAAGTCCAACATGCTTTCAGCCACTTTCCACCGCAAGCCCCTGGAGAGGATGATAAAGCATGCTTGTAGTGGGGCCATGCAGCCCACTGACTGGTGGTCTTTCTGCAGAGCAGGAGAGGGAAGCGAGACTCTTTTTTTAGAAAAAAGGACAAGATAAACATGCCTGGAAATGGCAGATCTCTTGACTGATGGAGCGGTGCTTCCTTGCAGCTTTTCCCACTGCCTTCAATTGCTCTGTGGCATGCTTGCTTCCCTCTCCTATTTTCACAGGCAATAAAACCTCTGTTGAAAAACAAAATCATAACAAAAAGGCAGCAGGAAAGACCAAGGGATGCTATTAATAAAGTGAGGGCCCTTGCCAAGAAAGTTTTCCAGCGGCCATTTTACCACCCTTGTTTCTTTATTAAACTAAGCTGTTTTTTAATGAGACCATCTCATTTTGCAGATGTGGTCCTGGGCTCTGAACATCCTCCCATGTGTTTTGTTTTGCAGGAGGCAGCACAGGCACCTCCCCGACCACCTCCAGCACAGGGACCCCGTCGCCCTCTGCTTCCTCTCACCTTCTCTCTCCATCCTGCTCCCCTCCAGCCTTTCATCTGGCTCCCAACACTTTCAATGTTGGCTGCCGGGAGAGTCAGCTTTGCAACCTCAACCTGTCTGATTATCCTCCATGCGCCAGAAGCAACATGGCTGCCTTGCAGAGCTACCCAGGGCTGAGCGATGGTGGCTACAACCGGCTGCAGAGTGGCACGGCTTCTGCCTCGCAGCCCTCTGAAACCTTCATGCCTCAGAGGACTCCATCCTTGATCTCAGGAATGCCAACTCCTTCATCCCTGCCCAGCAACAGCAAGATGGAGGCGTACAGCGGCCAGCTGGGGTCCTTCCCCAGCTCCCAGTTTCAGTATGTCATGCAAGCAGGCAGCCCTGCCTCCACCTCCTCCTCTTCACACATGTTCGGTGGCGGCCACATGCAGCAGAGCTCCTACAACGCCTTCTCCCTGCACAATCCCTACAATCTCTATGGATACAATTTCCCTGCTTCCCCCAGGCTGGCGACAAGCCCGGAGAAACTCACCACCTCCCAAAGCACTTTACTCTGCTCTTCCCCGTCCAGTGGGGCCTTCGGAGAGAGGCAATACCTTTCCACAGGGATGGATCATGGGATGCACATGATCAGCCCTCCCTCCGGCAACCAGCAGACGGCCAACGCCTGTGACAACAGACAGTACGGTGCAGTTCAGGGTTCCTCCTCACAGATGTCTGTGCACATGGTCTAACAAGCCATGCCTCTCCTTGTCATCGAAGGTAGCTGGACCTTCATCATTTCCATGGGTAAACCCATCCCAGTACCTTTTTGCCTTCAAACTTATAGTGGAACTAGTATTGTAAAGATAAATAAGAACACAAGTCATCTAGGTATGCACCACCAAACCTCGTGGAAAGCCTCGCCTGACAGCCATTGCAGTTTGTTGTAGCCCAGGTCCTCCAGACCTGGCACAGAGCGTCAGCTCTTTCTGGACATTGCAGAGAGAAGGGCATGACTTTAATGAGAAGCTGGAGAGAAGCAGCTGAATATACCGTTTATGCATTAACTCTCAGCTTGTGTGAGCTCTCAGTGTGGAGGGAGCCGTGTCCCTGTGCTATCTCCTCTGGGTGTTGAAGAAAGGCAGTCTCCCAGGGCTTCGTCCTCTGAAGCTGCACTGCTTTAAAGAACTCCCCCTTCCCAGACTGTTCCTCACTGCTGGAATAGCTCAGCCCATTTCTGAAGCCAACAGCGGCCCATGGCTCCTTCTCCCACTGTAGCACAGGAATGGCACTGCTGGGCTGGACCTTCTCCCAAAGAAGTTTCCGCGTTTTCACCACAGCTCTGCCCAACCGGCTGTTTCTTGTGAGGGTCGAGCTTACCAGCACCCAGCCTGCAGACGCAGATGGGAGAGAGAGAAGAGAGAGAAAATTTCTAACCCACAAATGAGCCTCAGACATAAACAGGGACTGAACTTCACAAAGATGTGCGGGGGAGAAGGGGCTCAACTCCTGTTGACGTGACCCAAAGTGATGCACCCAAACTGAATGGATGACAGCCTTTGTGAGGAATGTGTATCCCATAGCACTCAACCCAATGGGAGGAATCTCTCCAGACTGAGCTCATGGAGAAGAGCAATGAGAAAAGAGAACGCTGCTCTACAAAAGTGCGGCCGGCCTCCCTCACTTTGCATGCAAGAGTTGCCATAGAAAACCGTTAGCATTTCAGTAACAGTGAGGTCGAGTATTTGCCAACCTCCCGCCTGCCACTTGATCTCTGTTTAACCAAATAGATCATTGCCTTTTGACATCTATCTTTTCTGTTTTTTGGGGGTTTTTTTATTATTTTTTTTCCTTCAAATCCTTTAAAAATAAGAGAACAATTGTAGCTTGGTGCAAGCTATGCATTTAAGTTGTGTGAAAATGCAAATACCAAGTAACAGAATACAGATATTATTGAGATTTTGTTGTGAGGTGTTGTAGATAAATGTATTTATATGCCTAGTGAAGGATTCAATATTATGAATATAAAAGAGGGCAATAAAAATGATATGTAAAATATGTATGAAGAAAAAGGTGTATAAAGATTTGCCCTATGCACGGAACTCTGTTTCTAAGTGCCAAGCACAGAATGCGCTAAATAAATCTTTGCAATTGTTTCCTCTGTGTTTTTCTCCATCTGTAAGGCTTACTCAGTGGTCTTCTAGAGACAGACATTTTCAAAATACTGTCACGCATGTTTGCACAACAGAGGAAATGAAGACACAGTGCCAAATTGTGAAGTCCAGGCAATATTACAATAAAAATAAAAATTCTGTTTTCTCAAGAAATTTTAAAAATTGAGTGCTTGGGATCTGTAAGGTGCCTGCCTTCACAGGAAGTGTGTCTTATGGACAGCTAGAGTTGTTATTTTGATTGTTAAAGTCTAATAAAAAGTTCTTCAGAATCATGTTTCGCACTTAATATAGAAAATAATACTTACAAATGACAGTATAATTAGTTTCTCATTTTTAAATGTCATTTTGGGGTATGTGTCAGCTTTTCATTTGCACTACATTTCTAATATGAAATTGAGACATTAACGCTGAAAGCAGTGGGGAAGCTGACGCTCCCCCAAACCTAGCTGTAAGTTATGGCTGCAGAGTTTACATCTTTTCTTGTGTCAATAAACTTTTTTTTTGCTGAACTGAAAAAGCACCAGGAAGGTAGAAAGACCTTGAAGACAAATTTTGCAAATATTTCTTAATTTTTATTTGTACAGGGGTAGATAAATATACCAATGCCATTCCCAGTTCTGTGCCTGCTCTGTCCGACTGTATTCTGGCTTTTATTGTGTCTAGCTGTGGGTGCTTCAGAAAAGGGTTGGAGGGACTATGGATGGGAGTGAATCTGTCCCTCCCTTTGCTGTCTTCCATTTACCCTGTCTGCTGAGGTGTCACCTGCTACATTCCCTGATCTGGCACAACTGAAAAAAACAACTTTTATAGGTCTACGAGCCATTCAGTCTGCTCGCAGTATCCATTGCTTTATATTTATTGACACCAAATGTCATTACAGTTGTATTGCCTGTTTACTTCGTTTGGCTCCGTCCTTCAGACGTTTCTTACAAACTCTACTAAAGCTGACTTTTACAGTTTGGTTTCTCCTACAAGTGCTGCTATGCTGTTGCTCAAGCCTTCTCCAAGTGACTGACAAGTTTATTGATTTTGAACCACGTTCAGGAATGAGTTGATCTCCAATGTTAATGCTTTTCCATGATCAAAATATGTAATAAGCAACACCAACATGCTGCTAGTGGCTCATCACTACTTTCTCAAGTGGCTTCCTAACCCCGTGTGATTCACTGCCTTCCAGCCTAATAAGTTTGTTCCTGTAAAACTTCCTCATACATGAGGATGATGCAGCCCTTTGAATACCAGGGAAAGAAATCACACTGCTCAAGGGCAAAGTATTGCTCTTTCTTATTTAGTCTGTTTAATTCTCTGTGAGTGAGTCTGTATTTCAGCTAATAAGAAAATGTGATTTAACAAAATCTAAATCCTTCTCAGTACCAAAACTATATTTCTAATCTTGATGAAAACAAAACAAAACAAATTAAGTTAATCAAAAATTGTCACTGGAAATGGTCACTGAAGAAAGCAGAATACAGATGCAGGGCACAGCCATCAATATTAACGTGAAGAACTGGACTCTATGCATTTTAGTCGGACTCTGTGGGGAAGATCTTTGAAACTGTCACCCAGACTCTTCAGCAATATGATCCTTCAAGTTATTGAGCGCCCTGTCCCTGATCCAACCAAGCACTTCAACCTACTGAGGTAATGTTACTCTACCCAATTGCCTTCAGCATGAAACTTACTGACCTTAGGGCAAGCATTTATTGACCGTATCTATTGAACATATTTATAGACATATTTATTTAGCTTTTATGTGGCACATATATAAAATGAGAGAGCTTAGTTAGCTAGATAGTTATTCCTTCATCTTAGCATATGTTTAAGTGTTTTGTTGATTCAGGATCAGAATACTCAGCATCAAGACTGAAAAAGAACAGGAAAAAAAACCTGAGGGAGTCTTCCTCGTACCAAGATGTAAAGTTGTACGTACACAAATATGACTCAGTGTGAAAGTTACACTGACAGTCTATGAGGATTAAAAACAAGCTAACAGTGAAATGGGAAAAAGATAGTAATTTTTTTCCTTGGTTGTCTCTGCGCAAAGCAAAAGTAGAGCAGTGTTTGGAGGGCAGCCTCAAAAATGACAGACTAAAGCCAGCTCTCCTGGTAGGTGCCCCAGGTTGCAGTACACACAGCAGCCACCCCTAGAAAACTCCCTTTCCTTGGGTGACTACCCTAACCACAGGGCTTGACAGCCCTCTTGGCATGGTCATGCTCTCATCCAGGAGCTCTTTGATTGCTCTTTCGCAAAGCATATGTGCGTGGGGGCAGAGGAGGCAGTTGTGTGGTTCCTCTCCCCTTGCTTCCTTCCTTATTTCACCATGAACATTTGAACCCCTTGGCCAACTTTAAGCAGCTTTGATAGTGTGGTCATAGTCACAAGGATGTAAGTTCTCACATGTTTCTTTAGAAAAGACAGGAGAGGAGGACAGGGCCCTTATTCATTTTTTCCAGTGTGGGGAAGGCCACCATGTGACATCTCCTCGTTCAAAGAAGCCACACAAGGAACAGGTATCCTGCATGCACGTGCTCTCACCCCAAGTTTTACTTGGCATATGCATGTTATTAGACACCAGAAGATCTACCATGAGCTGCAGAAACCAGAGGGTCTTTACCACTCCTGGGCTGATCCATTCGCTATTAGCCCATGCAGGCTTCTGGCTTCCAGTCCAGGAGAAGAGAAGGTTTTGTATCTCCCAGTTAGATGCTGCAAACTTAAAAGGTGAAACATCACATGCCTCTTTGAAGAAGTACCCTTTTTTAAAAGCCCGATCCAAATACCAGGAAGGGTAGTGAAAACCTCCATGATAGAAGATCCCTCATCTTGCAGCACAGGCTGTTCCAAACACAAACCTGGCAACTTGTTACACAAATGAAAAGGACGGGGCAAAAACAATCAGAGTGGGTTTGTCGGCTTTGTGAAGTTTATTTAGCTTCATTCCTTAACACACTGACAGGCACAGGACATAAATATTACTGTGACCACAGTCAGTGCAACTCAGCAAAACCACGATGTTGCACTCCGGTGCGACATAGTGTTCTTGGAGGAAATGTAAGTACTATGTGCTAAAGCAAAATGCTCAGGGCACAAACATAAATACAAATTAAGGTACACAGCCCATGACATTATGTTAAATATATTGCGGCAAAAATTACTGCTAGTGTGGCTGATTTATTGCATACTGGCTGAAGCTTTACTCATGTAGGTGAGAGCTGAGGGTCATTTGCCATTAAAAAAACAAGTGTTCAGATTTTTTTCCCCAACACAACTGGGTGCATTGACCCGGAGCACACATCCCGTGTTAGACTAGCACTAGCAGATGAGTTTTGCTGGATGTTGCTTGTTGGGTATTGTTCTAAACAAAACAACAACATGAAGGTGCACCCAAGGACCGGGCAGAGGAACGCCTATGCATACCAATTACATGCTTCAGATGCACTAGAAATGCAGCTATAAAAGCAGTGACAGAACCTTGTGAGGATTGTGCTGGTGTGGCCAAGGGATAATTTGCTATAAATAAGCCAGTTCCCGTCTAAGGAACATCTGACTCCTTCAGAACTTTTTCTTCCTTAGAGAAGCAGCCTGCAGGACCAGGCACTTTGGCCAGGTCTGTAACCCAGGGTTTTGAGTCTACTGATGGACTCTCTCCATTTCTGAGAGGTTGTCTGTTGGTCAGCTGGGAGGGGTTTGTGTAGCCTGCTGCTGACCCACAAGACTTCTGCTGGAAAAGCGGCTCACTCAGTTTTCTGACTACTCCCTCTAATTTGTCTGTAACGGCTATCTAGGAAGCTGTATAGAATACAGCTAAAATCCCTGGAACTCTTTTCAAGTGTTGTTTTGCCATGTCAATAACTGTTGCTTATCACCCGAGAAGAGTAACATGACCACAAATGACAGGAGCAGTGTATGGAGCACACCTCTAAATATTGGCTCCTTTCTACAATAAAAATCTCCAATAATTCTAGCCTGCCTGAATGGAGGACTAGACTGCAAAAGAGCATTTCACATGGCTGCACGCTGTTGTGTTGTGACAGCCCAGAGACGAGCATGGCTTCTGTGCTGGAAAGTGGTCAGCATCAGCTGATTCTGGGAGGAGCAATAAAGCTCCACAGTAGGGTTAATTGTGCAGTAGTCTATCTCTGGAGCACTGAGCTCGTCTGTTTTTCTGACTCAATGTGGAACTCATTGCATGCCGTGGGGGAGAAGGATTAGGAGCCTGTATAATTTTACACTGGTTGAAGTTCCTACAGATGCTGTTCTTACTCCAGTAATGTTCTAAATTTGTTGAGCATTTTGGAAGCTCTGACGTTCAGCTGGATCATGCCCTTCTCTGCTGCCATAGGGTGACTTCTGCAGGCTCCTCTCAGATGCTTTCACAAGCAGTCCTAGGGTCTGCTAGGCCATGTCTCCCCTTGAGCATCCAGCACCACACACACCTCAGGTCACTGTTTTCCAGCTGACTGGATGCAGCAGTACTGCAGAGACATGGAGCTGGCCCAGGTGGGGCTGTGTGCAGTGAGCAGAGAGCACCAGCCCTTCTTGTAGGGTGACAGGGAGGGTGGCGCTGGTTCAGCCAAAAAGACAGGCTAGCTGTAGTCATTCTCAGTGAAGGTGCCTGTGCCTGGGAAGGGTTTTTCCCTCCAGACTACACAGATGACAGCCCTGGGATCATGCTGCAATGCCTACTGCCTTCCGTGTGTTTCCTTTGTAAGAATCAAGGGTGCCCAGAGGGCAGCAGGAGGGGTGACATGTCTTCTCCTACCTGAGCTGGTTTATAACATTTCCCTTAATGCACAGTCAGGTAATTGCACATTAATACAGTCACATTTTAAGGTGGTGTAACTGGCCCAGGAACAGGCACAAAGGAAAACTGCAGTCAGTTTGTTATATTAAATAGATAATGTGGTCCAGTGATTGGAGATGTGATATAATTACCTGCATCTGCCTCTCCCAGTAAAGCTGGAACAAGTTGCAGTGCGATTAATCCAGCATAAACTTAAGTACAGCTTGCCAACCATCCAAACCAGGGCCAGCACTGTACTCCATGGTTTATATTATGTTGCTATGCAAAGGTCTGTATATAGAAATATTAAGATTAGCTAGAAATAAGTATGAACACAAATGTGTGTGCAAAAGCACTAGAGGAACATGACAGCAAGAATTCAAAGAATGGCCTGTACTGATAGCCAGGGGCATGATCAACAGCACAGAAACTGGTAAATACTGAAGAGTGTGTTGCTTTCACCAAAATCAGAGCGCAGATGACTCAACAGCAGAAAACCTGCATTCCAGTAATGGGAGAATGGCAGCCAGACTACAGCACACTGTGTCTGCCATTTCTATTATTGTAACCCCAACAAGAAGCCAAGCTCCACTAGCAAGCTTCCCAAAATGAGGAAGACGACAATGTGCAGCAATGTCACCCAAGATTTACAATAGGTAATTAACCAAGATTCCAAGGTGAAAGCTCAATACCTGTGACTCCTGAAACATATAAAAGATCCATCCAAAAAACAATGCATTACCACCAGTGAAAAGAAAGCCAGAAGATGAAGTGAAGGTTCGATGGCAACTACTCCTTGCATGCAAGTCATTCTGCCCAGAATACTTGGAGACATATGTTTTGGAGCTTGTGAGTCCCATGTCCGCATGTGTTTCAGAAAACTAAATAAAAATCACTTCCACTTCTATCCAGTCTTCCACTTTTTTCACATGAGTTCCTACAGCTGTAGTATTACCCATAAAATACTCCAGCTCCTACCTCCATGAACATTACAAGGTCAAGTTTTACAGAAGACCAGAGAAAACCAACATAACAATTTGGCGAACTGAGGGGAAAAAAGTGAAAAATAATAAAAGATTATGTAAAATAAGATTGAGCTAGCCTGTAGAAACCTACACAAAAATGAAAAATAAAGTGCACACATCCAAAATAAGAAAGAACTGGCCATGCACACATAGCAAAAGGGACAACATAGAGTCTGTAAAGTTGTTCTGTGAATAGCTCAGATACTTTTGGATAATGAACAATAAACTGTCCTCCTTCCTGAATGGAGAATTTGAACTTGTCCAAAGAATCCTGTGATGCTCTAGCTTCTGACCACAAAGATAAAACTCATATCAACAAAAAAATCAGCCTTTGAAAGGAAACTTATTCACTCCTTAAACCTAAAACGTGCTGTATTAAATTTGTTGTTTGCACTGTATAGACTATTGTATGCAGTGTTCATAGCTACTAAATGTATCAGGCAACTAATCACTGAATATTCACAATTAAAAGCACATAAAATTGGTTACGTTGCCTATACGCAAACATAAATGGTTTGATGCTATGCCTAATTGTTCTTTCTTTACTGAGGGTGACACAAACACCATGAAGTGTTAGGAGTTATCTCAGCTGTCTGTCCCTGTAATAGGGGACTTGGGAAGCATTTTCCATCACTGCCATCATCTGGGAAGGAAATAATCCAATTCAAAGAACTTCTAGCGTTAAAAGCCTGTTCAATCGTGATTCTTGATTTATCATACTTGGTTTCTGCTGAAAAATGAAGACCCTGGCTCCTATCTCATGTCTACTCATGCACAAATCCAAACTGAGGAACTAAATAATTTTGGGGTCTGTGTTTTCCACCACACAGGACATGGTGGGGAGGTTCTGTAATGGCATAGGAGAAATGTAAGGCTAACATGACCATAGTTCAAGCTGTCAACTAAGGTTTATAAATAGTGAAAAGAGGGGGAGCAAAGCTTAGCTGTCATATGGCCTTAGTTCTTTGCCTTCTCTTTTCTAATATCCAAGTCATATTCACCTTGTGAGTGTATGAGTGTGCTGTGATACCTGATGTGAAGGGATGTGCCAATGTCCATCTCTTCCACGTCTAAGCTGGTAGACTAGTCAGTGTTCATTGTGTTGGCATTAATGAACAATATCTATGAAATGCAGCCATAGCGATATACAAATCAATGTGACCTATGTTCAGGGCAGTTTGACACCCCTTGACACCGAGTTTCAGCAATGATGTACTTTTCACCATATACAACAAATTGTGAAGAGAAAATACAGCTAGAAAAAGGAAATTAAAGGGAAATACCGAGTAAAGTAGCTTGACAAGCTGAATTTAGCTGTGGAACAGAGTCACAGCTCTAAGGCTCAGGAAAGTCCTGCAGGAGCAGTCCTGGGTGGGCTGTGGAGTAGATGCCTAGTGCTAATGCTGTTTTCCATTTCTAAATCCAACAGTTCTACAACAGAAGGAGCAACATACAGCATCCATGAGTTGCCCCTACAAGGCAAGCAGGGAGTTCACAATTTCAATTGAGCTTGAATCCAAAAGCAAAAAATTCTCAAGGTTCATCCATCCATAATATCTATGTTTTTTTCTCCCTCCAGCTGCTGCCACAATTGTGCCACTGGGGGGTTATTTAATTCAGTTCTCCACTACTTTTATCCATGTTTCCTAGAATGTTAACAGCTGCAATATAATGAGATTATTTATGATTTCTAAATATCATCTTCTAATGTATCTCCCAGGCCACCAAAGTGGCAACCTAGCAAATCTCACTGAACCAGAGCTGCCTGTAACAATCCCACAGTGTCCAGCCATCCATTTCCATTTCCTGGCTTCCCTGGCTTCTCACTGCACTTTTTCAGATTTCCTTCTGGACCCTTTTTTTTTTTTTTCAACACAGCAATAACAGCAAGAAAAATGTTATTGGCTGTTGGTGTTCAGTACCCGAAGAGGTGTTGCAGCAGGAACCTCTCTCTTCTAGGACTATTTTGGTGTTGTACAGAGGAAAGAATATAAGTTCTGTCCTCAATGCTGTCCCCAGACATGGACACGGTGTCCCCTGACCCAGCAGCTACTGAAAGAGAGTCTGCAGTGACATGGACGGATGTGCTCCCACAACCTCCTGGTCTGGTCTGAACAGCCGGCATTTCTTCCATTCCTGAATTTTCCTCACCCGCTTCGGGCCTTGCCCTTTCAGACAGGTACATACTTCAGGCTGAACACATTTCTAATGCTGCAAGTGAAGACTAAGCTTCTTCAGTGTGAGAATGAGTTGGCTGCTTTTCAGCAAACTTATTGGGCATTTGTGTCTAAATAAAGACTTTCATATAGCAACAAAACATAATTTCAGATTTCCATTAAATTCTATTTTATGCTGATTAATTTTTAAGCGACCTTTTGCTGCTTTATATAGCCAGAAAAATACCTACAACCTCCTCTTCGCGATAGTACTTGAAAATTTTTCCTCTGCTTTCCATGGCCAAGGCAGTTAGGGAATAACTATGTAATCCCTGGACATCCCTTGCTGGTCAAGGCAGTGTAGCCCCATTTTACAGACTGTAAACTGAACAAAAGACTTGCCCTTGGCCTTGCATACCCTACACCATTCTCGGCTCTATTCATTGCAAATGAATGGAAGTGATGACAAAGTCCTCATCTTTGCCAATTTGGTACTGTATTAAAGGTAATGTTGTTTGATTTATACTTTCAAAATTTAAGCCAGATGGGAGGAAGAGCATGCTGTGTGATGACTGACACCACCAAACATAGGTAGTCTGAGCTATATTTCTCACATCGCTGTTGCAACATCACCCAGACATGCAGGCTTAGTGGGACCAAGCTTAGTATTTTATCACCGACCCATGGCAAGGCAGTGGTGAAAGAGTTTCCAGCTGAGGCTGCAAAGGCTGTGGGTTGCACAGGCAGGAAAACTTGACCATTGCGTGCTGCTCCAGAGCAGTCCTGCTGCTGGCCAGCAGAAATCTCCAGGGCATGATTGCTAGCTCCTTACCGGCACGCAGAGCTGAAAAGTGCACCCCTGGAAACACAGTACTTGTGCCGATGGTGCTCTTCAGTTTGGTTTTACTCTCCCTCTGTGTGTGGATAAACACAGCCCTGTGCCAGCAGCCTCGTGTAGGTGCACAGAGAAAAAGAGACAGTTGTCCAAACAATATGGTATGGAGGGCTGGGGAAAAGGCATGTTGAAAATGTAAAGGACATTCATGTTAAAGGAAGGTGTGAGAGCTGTAGGAACAGCCAAATTACAAAAAAAGTGAACACTTCAAGCAGCCAAATTAAACAAGACACAATGGGGGCCAACTTTGCCTCCCAGGCATTTCATGAGCCCACACCCCAGAGTTCAGGGGGTGCTGGGGGGAGAACCATGTGTCCCTCCAGGTCTTATTTAACTTGGCTACCTGTAAGGAACTTTAACTCTTTTTTTACTTGTCTGCTTCTACAGCACTCACATCTTCCCCCCTCCTTTTTTTTTTTCTTTATTTCTGGGTGCTTTTTGTTGGATGAGTTTTAAATCCTTTTGAAGACAAATAATTTCTTTCTATTTAGAAAAATAATCAATGGAGGCAAAGTGTAAAGTCATTTCGGTCACAGTATCTTGGAGGAAAATAGATACAGTATTTTGGAAAGAATTTGAAATGAAAACACAAAGCCTGATGGGATTTAAATGTAGAAAACCAAAAATTCAGTCTCGCCTCCTCTTTTCCCTCCTCCTATTCATGAGGTCACCTTTTCTCATCTCACAGACTATGGCATCTTGCCGGATCCTGAGGCAGCCACCAAAAAAAGTGTTCTTGCTCTTGCGAGCACAAAGCAGGATCAAACTGGACCAGAGAAAATAATCACTGGTTTCTCGAAGCTGCAAAGAGAGAAACTTTGTAAAGCCAGCAAGAAAAAGACATCCAGAAAATACAGGCAACCTTTCTTGTCCCCTCAAAAATATGATGCATAAGTATCTGAGAAAAAGGAAACTAGATGAAAATGTGTGAAATAGTGAATGTGCACTGAATTCAGGATTGTTGCTTGTACACAGCCTGATTGCAATGGAATTGTGCGTGCATGCATGCGTGTGTGCGTATGAAGGATGAGGAAGCAGGAGAGGGTCCCTGCACACGTAGAATGCAGCAGACTTCAGTTCAACAAGGTTAATCCTGCTTGCAAGCACTTTGCTGCAGCAGGCTGGCTCTCTGAAGAGAGATACTGTTGACATCTCAGCTCTACTCCTGCTCCTGCGGCAAATGACTCTGCTCAGACCTCAGGAGGTGGACCTTTGTTCATCCCTGGCCTGGTGTGAGCAGCACCTAAGCTTTGCATTCCATGTAACTCTCAGCCCACCTGGAGAGGAAGTGATCATTCTCTGACACTACATTGACCTCGTTTATTTTCCCTTTTTTAATGAACTGTGACACATTTGGGGACAAATCAAGAGCATGAGGGGGGTAGGGATTGTGAATATTCTTGTCCCCTTGCAGATTTCTCTGCAGAAAGGCCCTGCAAACTCAAAGGACCTCCTGGCTGTATCAATGGCTCTTACTGGCTCTGTCACAACTGAGAATTGTAGAATATCTCGAGTTGGAAGGGACCCATAAAGATCATCAAGCCCAACTCCCTGCTCCTCTCAGAACTACCTAAAACTAAACCATATGACTAAAAGCGTTGTCCAGATGCTCCTTGAACTCTGACAGGCTTGATGCCATGACCACTTCCCTAGGGAGCCTGTTCTAGTGAGCGACCACAGTCTTGGTGAAGAACCTTTTCCTAATGTCCAGTCTGAACTTCCCCTGATGCAGCTTCATTTCATTTCAATAGGAGTAGAATGGTGAACAAATATGTTAACAGACACTGCTCACATTTAAANCAAATATGTTAACAGACACTGCTCACATTTAAAGCTTAACTGTTAAAGCAGCAATCTGCTGGTCCCTGGTGTTTATTTCAGGGTTTAAAAATTTTCCAACTACATTTGTCATAGAATCATAGAATAGTTTGGGTTGGAAGGGACCTTTAAAGGTCACCTAGTCCAACCCCACTGCAATGACCCTGGACATCTTCAACTAGATCAGGTTGCTCAGAGCCCCATCCAACCTGACCTTGAATGTTTCCATGGGATGGGGCATCTACCACCTCTGTGGGCAGCCCGTTCCAGTGTTCCACCACCCACACGGTAAAAAATTTCTTCCTTATATCCAGTCTAAATTTATCCTCTTGTAGTTTAAAGCCATTAGCCCTTGTCCTATCACAACAGGCCCTGCTAAAAAGTTAGTCTCCATCTTTCCGGTAGGCCTCCTTTCAAGTACTGAAAGGCCTCAATAAGGTCTCCCAAGAGCTTTTTCTTCTCCAGGCTGCACAACCCCAACTTTCTCAGCCTGTCCTCATAGGAGATATGTTCCATCCCTCTGATGACTCAACTCAGCTTCTGGGACAACAGTGGCAAAGTGAATGCTCTAACTCTTACCGAAGTCAGGCTGCAGTTCAATTACTTTCAGTGTACATTTCTGACTTATTTTGTTGCTACTTAAGTCCAATGTGGACTTGAGTTGAAGATCCAGTTTAAAAACGCATCCTCATGAGAATTTCCCCAATGCAAGAAAGAAGGTGAACTCATTAAAAAAAAATAATAATTTTGCCTGTTACAGAAACAGACCTGTTTGTTGAATTTTGGCTCTGGATCTGAATTGTCTCCAGGGAAAACTGATGGCATTAAGGGTGTGGAGTCAGTTTGGCTAGATGGGATAGTCCTCTGAAATAAGGGAAAGACTTAAACATGTGCTCAGTATCAGGCACATTCCTAACATTCTGTACCTACTAATATGGATGTCCATATGCCAAAGCCTGCAGCCATAGTGTTCAGCTTAGTGAAAGCACTTCCACTTCAGCTGTCCATGGGCATGAGTCAGCTACCACTGAGGAGCACAGCTCCTGTCTGTACACCTACAAAGCTCTGTCTAAAACTCACCATTCAGTGATATACCACCATGCTGACTTTGTTGCTCAGGACAAGACAAGCTCGAGCTGTACTTGACAAGACTTCCAGATACCATGGTGTTGATCACATCATTCAGTACAATGTTAGGGGATTCTACTCTTAATTTTCCTTTCCAGTCTGAAAGCCTCCACCAACCATGTTCTTCTCAGCTCCTTAAGAGCAAACAGGTGTTTATTTCTGTGCAATGCCATGCAGCACCTTGGCTTGAAGTTGTCCCATGTACCTCGTGGACTACACACTAGGATTTTTACCCAGGTCTGCAGTTGTCCCCAGTATCTTTGAAAGCTAAATCATCTGGTTTTTATTCTTTTCTTGTCTTTTGCTGCTACATTTGTCCTGGATCAGATGGAGCTCCTCAGTCTTGTGGTGATAGTTATTTTCCTTACACCACTTGTGGGACTGAAGGGATGAGCGCAGAGTGTCTGGCTCTGACACTGACAGATCTCACACTGCTCCCAGGGAGATGCCCAAATGTTACAAAGATGAACCATATGGGCAGCCCCAGCACTTGAGGCCATTAATAGGAATTTTTAAACAACTGTGATTGATGGGGCAGCTCTTACAAGTCTGAGATCAATGAAAATGCAACTTGATCTTTTGAACCCAACTCCTTAATTTTTTTGTTCCTTTTTCTGCAGAGAATCCCATAAAACCATTTCTGTGCAGACAAAAGCTGTCTGGGACACTTCATGTGGATTTGTCATGCATTTTCCTTTTGCTCCCTCCTCCACCCCGTTTGCAGTTTCACATGTAGCTTGGTTTTGATTCTTTTTCCATGATTTGTGCAGTCACTTCAAGATCACTTTCTCTACACTTGTGATTGGGCATTGTCTTGAGGGTACTTTTTGAGACTCACTATTTTTCATTTCTTTTCAATTTAATTAATTCATTATAACCTGAACACCAGGGAGAAAAAAGTGGTAAGAAAAAAGAAAACCAAACAAACATCATTAAGGACAGAGGAAAGGCTGAACAACCTTCAGGAGAAAGCATGGTGCCCAAGAAAAGAACAAGAGAGGACCATGTCTAATGAGTCTTGAATTATCTGATATTGATATTTTTCTCTCAGGATCTGCTGACACAAATCAACAGTATCCAAAACAGCTCCATCTTCCAACATTTTCTGTGAGACTCTTGACCAACTTGGCAGTCACTCCCAGTAACTTCGGATTTAGCCAGTCCTCAGTCAAGACTTCAGTCCTCTTCCAGCAGCTGGATGCTCCTGGAAATGAAAGCCTCTAAGAGGCTGGCAGGCCACTTATAGCTAGAGGAGAATGAGCCTAGAAAGGAAGAGGGAAGGGGCTTGTTAGAAAGCCAGGCAGGGAATTAGGGAGAGCCTGGGAAGCAGGGGCAGGGAGTGAGAGAGACATGAGGAGCTGTAGTTAGCTAAGGTCACAGTTTGGAGACACACAAGAGAGGCCAGGGTGCAGGAGAGAAGAGGCCAAAAGCAATGGAGGCTACATGGATGAGCCTGAGGGAGCACAGAGAAATGCGAGGCACAGCAAGGAGAGGGCAAAGTGGCCCAGAGTGAGGATGTGAATAGCAAAAGGCTGCAGAGGAGAGGAGGGGAGCACAGCAGTAAGGAAAATTGTGAGAAAGGCAAGGGAAGAGCCTTGGAAAGGTTGGGAGAGATGCAGTGGGAGAGGGGGAAAAGCAGAGAGACAAACAGTAACTATTCCCTCTCCAGGAAGCGGAAGAGCAGGAAATGGAGCCCATGTTTTATGTAGGATTGGCAGCTGTATGTTGAACTTGAAACAGCCACATAAAAGTCAAGGGTTGGGAAAATGTCCCTTTGGGCACTAAATGAAGAAACAGGTGAAAGCAATGAAAGCCACATCTTTAGTTACAAGATGCTTAAACCAATGTCAGTGCAAAGGGGATTTGGAGGAGTTGCAGGGGTGGTACTGACTCCTGGAATAGGAGTATCTGGGGTGGGGTATCTTCCCTTCCCTTGACAAGCCATGGGCTCAAACAGCTCAGCATGTGGCTCAAGGTAGATAAGTTTTAGCAGAGTTTTGGGACAGGCTATGCATATTTGGCTTCCAGGAAGGGTGAGGATCTGTTCCCAGAAATCCCAGTTTGAATGCATTTTCTAGAACACACCAAGCCTTAATGGAGTAATGCTCTGCTAAAAGTGGGGAGGACTTTTCGGCTACCCCTTCCCGCTTGACTGCTCAGCATAGAGTTGGGCACGCTTACCAGCTGATTATGACAAATGGCAACAAATGGGAGCATTGGTGGTGGAGGATGCAATGCAGTCCCTTGGAGTTATACAGCACTTCTGAAACACTGTGAATCCCCATTCTTGCCTTTCTTTGGGGCTGTTGCTGTAAGGTTCAGCTAAGAGAGAAACAGAGAGGTGGAATGAACTGGTTGAGAATGGTGTGAGTCTAGGAGCTGGGGTTATTCAGTCTGACTCAGTTGCAGGCTTAACCTACCCTGGCTCATGCTGCTTCCCTGTTCTTGGCCACGATTGTTAAGGAGCAAGTCTGGGTTCAGAGAACACAGCCAACTCAGAAAAAAAGTTGCTGAGGGTATTGATGGGATTGGGAGCACCCAGCTCTTCATCACCTATCAAAAGTACAAAGAAAGCTGAAAGCGTTCCCAGGCTCCAGCAACACAGCTCAGCTCCAGACAGCTGGTCACCAAAGTAATTTGGAAACTTATAGTACGTGACAAAATTTCCAGCGTAGGCAAGCTTTCACTACAGATCTGTGTCTCTTTTGCTAGGGAAAGAGTCAAATCTTTCCTCTCAACAACACCTGGGATTCTCCCTCACATTATCAGGTTTCCAACACTAGTCCCTCTGGGACATGGTCCTGGACAGGCAGAAGGAAGGGTGGCTACAACTGCAGGGTGGGAATGATGGGTCCTGCACACTCCTCTGAAACTCACACCCACTTCTGGGAGAAGAGTAAGCAACTGCTAAGCAATGGAAAGTGTTTGTGCACTCTCCAGACCTCAAGCACCCCAAAGTGTTCAAGCATTTTGATACCTTCTAGCCATGGACACAGATCCAGTTGTAGCTGTATGCAATCTGGAGACTTTAATCTTCAAACAAGTCCTTCAGTGGTGTCACACAGATCATTCACAATGTAGGTGACTTCCAGGGCCTCACCAAGGTCTTCTGGAGCACCCATATCTCTGGTTTGCCGTTCATACGTGACAATGTGGTATCCCCAGAGATGCACTCACACTAGATGGGTTCCTCCATTAAAAGCCTTAACATTTGCAAAATGCAACGCTCCCTCAATAAAAGTATTACACTCATTTAGCTGATGGTAATGACACAGATGTGCCTTAAGCTCCGGAGCGTGCCAGTAACAATGCTACTAACCTGAGTGGTTTGGACTTGACAGTCTTTTCTTTGTAACTAATACATGATTAACATTTTCCTTAAAAATGGTTAGTGCAGCAGTGAGACATACCAGGTTGGCAGTGTTAAAAATTGGAGCTGTGTCCCCAAAGAGCAGATGTAGGCTGACAAAAGACAGGGCCAGCTTCTCACACCCACACAGGGCTCTGGCCACACAGCTTGGCCTCACACCCAACTTGGAGTGACAGCTTTGAGAAAGGAATGGCGAGCTCAGTTGCCATGACTTTCTCTCAGACGCTGGCTGCAATTACTGAGGCTGCCAAAAGCCACAAGAAGGCAGCCAGATAGCATCACTGCATGTTGGCAGGGTTTGTCTCTTACGAGCATCTACCGACTGGAAGCCCTTTCATTGCCACCCCTCTGCTTTTCTAGGTCAACTACAGCACAGGGTTGAGCTTTGACAGGAGACCCAAAACAACCATCCATTGACCTAACTCACTTCCCCCTGCAGACAGTTCCTAAGCTGGGCACTAGAACCAGGTGTGTGTTTGCTTCATCAAAACAGCAGCCTGGTCTTATACAGTCTCTGTGATTGGTCACATTTAGCTTTTTCTCGTCAAGAGCATTAGGGAAAGACTAAATGGTTGCAAGGAAGTTCCTTTCAGCCTTGCTCTCTCTGAACCTCTGTTTTTTTCTTTCTTTCGTATCTTCTATTATGTTTTTAAAACTTCCTTTAAAATGAAACTGACTGTCCTACTTATAGTCACTGCTCTGGAGCTCAGTCAGCCTTGTTGATCCCTGCTGCAAGTGACAACACTTCTCACTGTCTTTTATATATCAGCTTAACAGCCTGATAACAACTGGGCAGGACTGGATATTCCTGGCACTTTGTGTATATACTGTGCAAGGCTTGTAGTAGGGCACTAGCTATATTTTGCTGCCTCTTGCTCTTGAACTGTTACCTTCTGATTACTTGAAAATGACTCATGAGGTTCATATGGTCCAAATTAAGTGAATGGCTAAACACTCGTGGTGCTGTAGATTACTTAAAGGATTTTAGGCAGAATCTTAATATCTCATTGTATGCCTGGAAACTCCTGAGATTTTTTAGCAGCAAGCAAATTGCAAATTTTGCAAACTACAGAAATGTTTCATCAGCTGAGGATCTGAATCCTACTTCCATGCTTATTTAATACCTTCTGTAGCACACTATGGCTAATGCAGCTATAAAGCAATGCTGTTATGGAAACTTTCAGTCTCTCAAGGGCATTCCTCCGTTTTTGTGCACCAGTTCAATGTTAGAATTGTTCTTCATACAGTGGAACATCTTCACCAGGTGTTTCTTTAAAAAACACGGTAAGCATCTATGGGACATTTCTGTTATCTTGGGTTGCATATGTGTATAAATACCCATTTGGAGGTCTGCCTGGCAGAGTGATCTCTACTCTCAGCAGTTCTTTTCCCAGCCATCCTAAGAGCATCTCTCCAACCCCTGTCTCTACTCTCAGCCTTCCCACATCAGCAGCACTGGCCCTGCACTCCTGGTCCACCAGCTCTGCTCTTCATCACCAAAGTAATGCTTGAGCATTTTCCAGAGCACATCTGGTGACGTGAATTGCTGAAGAATAGGCAAATCCTGCTCCTGGTGTGCAAACTGTTACTGCGCTCAACAACACTTTCCCAGAGCTGCTGCTAAGCTTACTCTCCATTTGACAAGTATGTAGGTGAGACTTAAAAAGCCGAAAGGACAGAAGTCTTGGCTTGTCTCTTCTCTGTTACCCTAAAAAACTGACCTACCTACTGTTTTGAGGAGCTGTACTGTTGGTCTGGAAGTCACTCTTGCACCCCAGAATTTGCTGTGGAAAAAAAAGTACACTTCCTTAGGTCTTAATTCTTTATGTTTGAGTCCCCAACATTCCCAAGGGGTGTTCAAAATGCCTTTAGCACTTGGACTGTCCTTTTTAAATTTTAGGAAAGGCTGGAGGGTTTGACAGTGGTTTTGCTTTCCCAGCATGAGCCAAACATGCCTGCCAGATTTCTCAAGAGGGGATGTAAGATTTTCCAATTTCTAAATAGGCCAATGAAGCATAAAAATATCAAAACATAAAATGAATGTGTTTTATGAAAGGATTCTCTGTTGTCAAGGAAGGAGGGCTGGCAAACACCTGAGGGTGCTGGGAATTTTTCTCTTCTGTGACCTGAGGCTCTCGGGAAATGACCTTTACCAGCCTGGAGGCGCAGGAATGCGGTGGTGCCAAACTTCCCCTCCGCATGTTGTGGGCAACTTAATGGAAAAACCTGTAAATATTGCAGAATGTCATGAATTGTTAGTAGTATTACTATGTCTTTAGATAGAGGCATGTACTGTGCATTTCATTCTCTGTAACTCTCTTTTCATAACAGTTAACTACTGTCTAACAAGGAAAGAAAAGTCAGAGGTTTCATGCTTACAGGAAGTATATAGTGTCGATGGATTTGCATAGTATTTAGAAGAGTTAGAGTTACATTGCAGTGACGCAGTTCTACAGCACTTGCTAATTCCCTCTTCTCCCCAAATACTTCCTCCTGGCTCCTGCTCTTGTTTGTTTGAACACACCCAGTCTGTTATTCCTCTCTCCACGTGCTGTGCAGTTACTGGACAATTGCAGTTTAACATATTAATGCTGCATTTAATATTTTGCAGCAGATCTCAGGCTGACAGTATGTCCAGATGGGGGTCCACTGCCCCGTCCACAAGCACCAGATATGGTCATCCAGACTCTCTGAATGGGAACCCCAGACGTTTGTCTCTTGCTGTGTCTTTCCATCTTCCCTTCCCTCTCAAAATGTTGCTCTCCATCCACGCATCTATTCGAGCAACTGCAGTAAACCAGGTCTTAAAATCCCACTTGACTGCCTAGCAAAGTGGAATGTGAAGAGTTCCCAGTAGAGTTTGTGTGATGGTGATCTCCACATCAGAGGCAGGCTTTATATTTGTCAGATTTCTATCCAGAGTTCAGGTTTCACATAGATATTGCCCCATCCTTACACACATGTGGCAGCTTGTTGCTCTGCAAAATGCCCGACCAGAAGTAGCAGAGCTGTTGTACACTCTTGAGCTCTGATTCTGGTAAAGGGACAAACCTCCTGTGAACCACCTAACAGCATTGCAAGGGTGACCCTGGAAAACTCCCTGGAAATGCCCTTTCCTCTTTCCACCTTGAGAGCTGGTTTCAATTGCCCTCCTTTTGTGGCAAATGGGGGTAGAGGTGGTGACATCAGGCCCTTCTTGGCAGCTCGCTTTTCACAAGGAAGCATGCATTCAATTAGAGGATTTTAATTAAAATACTTTTCTGTAGCATCCTGTTTCCAGGCCCTGCTGTAAATTTAACTTGACGTTCTCTCATTTAACAGGTGGGTGAGATTATTCTGAGAGCTGCCAGATGGAAGAAAGCAGAAACAGGGCTGGCTGTTGAGATAGAAGAATGAAGAGAGGAAGAGAGAGAGCAAAAGCAAGGAGTGGGACACATATCTGCTGCATATCTGTCAATATTTACTATGCAACATGCTACCGCTTTCTGTGATGGTTCTTCATTGCCATATGCGCACGACTTCTTAAATTTCTTTTGAAGGATAAAAGTGGCAAATCCAGGATCAACACAGTTGCATTTGATTTCCTTTCCTTTTGGATTGAAGCAGTTCAGGAATAACCAATGAATGGCAATCGATGCAAAATTCAAAGTACCCCCATCCTACTCCCAAAAAAGAAAAAAACCCACCCTTTAACCTGGAAGCTGGGAAGCAGAGTAACAGCTGTGAGGCTGCAGTGGTAGCCTCGGGAGTGGGCAGTTCGCTAGAGGTCCCTTCTGCTGCTGCAGCTGTGTCAGCACCAGCTTCCAGATGCAACGGGTTAAAGGATATGGGAGAGAAGAGATTGTTTCCAAGAGGTTAAAACTCAGTGGCTAGCAGCAGCAGGGATGAGGAATGTGGAAAGCTGCCAGCTGGGAGTCTGTGAGGTAGAAAGGCTGGAGACAAGGGGTGGCTAGGAAAGAAAACGAAAGGGACCAAAGGAAGAGAGAAAAAGGGTAAGGACAGTCTGGGAAGGAGGAACCTCAGGGAACAGGGAAGGAAGAACTGCTTGGGGGTTGCTAAGCACAGGGAGAAGACTGAAAAAGCCACAGAGGTGACAAGGAGAGGAATGGGGAGGAAGAGGAGTGAAGACCCTTATGCTCTCTTTTTCCCTTTGAAAGCAACAAAACATAAGGGACTTCAAGACCAAACTTCAAGGTAATGTGGAAGGGTGCCTGCATTGATCTCCTTTCACTGTGCTATGTAGGACCATAGTATTCTGACCCATCCGCCACATGGCATATGCTGCCAGAGGTCAGTCCTCCAGAGCTGTGCAGGGTAGAGGCTGCCTGAGCCAGTACAAAGCTGTGGTGCAAGCAAAGAGCATGTTATAAATCCTCAGAAACATTGTGCACTGCTGTCATAACTTGTAGTGGTAGTGCAGCTAGTCACACTTTTGCATTGGTCGCCAGAACCAGCTGCTTTCAAAGGAGACTTTTGCAGCAGAAGGCATAGCAGATAAGGTGCTACTGAGGAAAATTACTCGTAAGCCCTGACTTTGTTCTTTCCATTTGGTAGAGGTTGATTTAGGCTCCAACTTCAGAGGTCTGGAGCTTTCAAGGCTATTGAGTACCTGTTTAGATTTGCTCTTCTAACTTCAGAGGCCCACTGAGTGAATCCACAGTATGCGTGATTTGCTTGTAGATTGATAAACTTGAAATTGTCCAGGTTTGTCCTCATGGTTTCCCCACAAAGAATGGGATTTCAGACAGAGCTGCAGTCAGTCCAGGATGGACACAAGAGTGTTCCATGGACATGTAACCCTACTGAAACGCTTACCCCTAGGATGGAATAGCAAAATACATGAGCATACTACACCTACGTTTGTGATTTGAATTTGTAGTATTATGGGCAAGCGCAGCTTTTCTTCCATTTAGCAAACTGAAATATTTCAATATACATCAAAACCAAAACAGATGGTTTCAATTCTCCAAATGCGAAAAATCCTATATAAAACAAGCTCCTATTTAAAAAAAAAAAAAGTTTCAGTGGAAGATTCTTCACCAACAAGCACAGCCTAGACATTTGTACAAGCTGAAGATTACATCAGAAAGTCATCGCACAAAATCAGGTGTTTTGGCCAGCAAACATACTTTTATCAGTCACGTTGTAATCACTCTCTAAAAAGAGATCTTAATTTTTTCCAACAGGATCTGCTCTCCATATTATTGCAGCAATGGTCTTTAATTGCATCAGTATCCTTTAATTCTTTACCAGTCATGTCTCCTATAAGTCTTTCTATAATTTTCCCTGGGACTGATGCCAGGCTAACGTGCCTGTGTTTGCCTGAGCAATTCCATTTATCCTCCTGAACACAGGAACAACAACTAACTCTTTTTCCAGTCATTTGGAACTGTCTCAGAATCCAGGACATGTGAAATATCAACAGGAATAGCTCAGAGCACTCTTCAGCAAGTCTCTTTTAAGCTTTCTGGTAAAATGTACCTGGTCTATGGACCTTAAAATGTTTAATTTTACTAATTGTTCAGAACCTTCTCAAGTTACTCTTGAAAGTATTTTCAGAGATTCACAGGGAAGAAGTGCCCACCAGGCTGTCTGCTGAGATCTCCTGTGTATTACTGACTCGTGATACACATGTTGCCCAGCTACTTTTACCTTAAGTTCCAAGACCAAACCCTGACCAAAGCAAAGGACAAGGCACAAGCATAAGCCTCCAACAAGCTCTCTGTCCATATCCCTGCAGGACTGATCCTTGAACACAACCGACACCCCTGCAAACAAAACGCACTCTGTTCTGCAGAAGAAGGTGAAACCCCTTCCGAGTTGATGGAAGTGTGACTTTGGGGAAGTCCCTACTGCACCTCAAGTGAGTCAGGGACTGTGACCTTGACCAAAGCAGCACAGGATATCATCCCCAGGCATCTACAGCAGAAACGCTTTGGAGCACAGATTGGCTACCACTCAAAAAGCTTTGACTTCAGGTAATTTCTCAGGCCTCAGGAAAAGTAAAGCAAGAAAGTAAATGTTACTTTTTTTCCCCAAAAGCCAGAAAGCACACCAGAACATGTCTGGTCAGCTGAACACTGAGGAAAACCTCACTCCTGATACTTGCACAGAGCTAGAAGGAAATCCCAATGAACTGTATTTGCTTTCAGTTGTTACTTGCTAAAGAGTTTTACTGAATCAAAGGGGTTTTTAGCATACTGAGGGCAAAGGGAGATAATTTTTTTTACTGAGAACTTTGATGCATGTGACTTTCTCTGAGCCATTGCTTTCCAAACAGTCAGCTCTCATGCTGGAAACTGAACAGTACAAGAGTTGGTGCTGAGCTACCTCATCCCAGATGCAGGACACTGTGTGTAAAGAAATTACCAGCTATTATTTTTAGAAACTCTTAGAAGTTTTGTCACTAGTAACATGAGAAGTCCAGCAAATATTCCCCAGGTTCTTCTCTGCCATATGTCTGTCATTCCCCATCCTCAGTGAAACTAGTTAGACCTTTAGCCCACATGCAGTCAAATTTTGTGATTCTGAGTACATTTGTGACTTCTCAGTATATTACAGCCTCTTTGATGTATAGAGACACAGTATCTCAGCTGCTATCCTTGCTGGACAAGTTGAATCTGTGAATTTTAATGTCCGTGTTGTAAGACTTACCCCATCCTAGTTCTAAGGACTACTAGTATTTAGGCTCTAGGATTGATGTCACCCAGTTTGGTTATCATCTTATGCACAGGTAGAACAGAGAAACATTCCTTTCACCATTCATGCACATGGAGGCATCTTAGAACTTGGACCACATCTGGTTTGAGAAAGGTGCCTCAATGTCTTTATATTTACATACCACTGCTGAGTATACAGTCATCTCAGGTCAACCATAGCCATCGTGGTCTGACTTCACACCCACCCATCTTCTTTGGAAACAGATCTCTGTGGCCAAAGCTCAAGGGGACACAACTGGGAGGATTTCTTATCATTTTGGATGTACGAATGTGAGTTAAAATATTTTTTTGAAGTTTATGTGAACACAGGTTTTATTTCTGATGCTATTACTGTAACAACATGGCCTACAAGATTAGTTACCTTGAAGGCTGCCAATTCTTAAACATATGGACTCTGTTTCGTGCCATAGACCACTGCTCAGACCGCTACATCTCCCATAGCTTTGTCTTTTCTAAGTAAAAAAAAGGGATAGTGATTTAGGAAGAGTTAATGCCCCTGAACAGATGCACCAGCAAGAGATGTGACAAAATGTCAAGTGGAATGTGCCCGAGGGCTTGGAATTTTGCCGTGGAGGCAGCAGATGAGTCCCCAGGATGGCATGTCCCCCAGAGGCCTGGCATGCTTTGGTGACAGCTGTGATTTTTATGGCCCAGCTTCGATGACAGTTTGGGAGGGGGCAGATCTGCTCTTTTCTGACAGGAATTTGGTTTGTCATCAGATTCTAAAATCCCTCTGATTTATGGCATCAGCCACTGCTGGCATTTTACTCAGATGTGTGTTCTCTCCCCGCTCCCTGTGGACTGGGAGGTTAAGGTGCAAAAGCTAATGTTCAAATTAAACTAATCAGGACGAAAAAGAAAGTGGTAGGTCATGAGTTGATGGGAAATGCTGAGAAGAGCTAGCTCCAAAAATGTCTCATTAAGAGCACTTCCTCTGAAAACAACTCTTCCACTGCCATCTGAACACCAACTCTTCTACTAACCTCCATGGTCCACAGTCTGACAGACTTAGGCATGCTGCAGGGAATTAAAAGATAACTGAGTTCTATCACTTGGTACCATGTCCCCTCATATTTGGCAGTGACAAAGCAACCTAGCAGAAAGGCGATCTGCTTAGAACAAAAGCTTTAAGAGTAGGTGTTGAATGCCTCCAGCCACACAGGGTAAGGGCCATGTCAGCATAGCACTCCTCAGCTTCTCAGCTCCCACTTGGTGTGACCATGGTGTGCATTTCTGCGGTCACTTAGCACCCAGCAGGGGACCCATGTAGCACTTGCAGTCATTTAGGGCACAGGTAGCTCCTGTTTCCCTCCTGGGTTTTCTGACCACTTAAACATTTTTTGCAGGCCTGGTAAGACACAGTAGCACAAACAGTTCAGCAAACCAAGAGCCCAAATCCCACCAGCACAGGCGTTTAATTCACATTCCAAGAGAAGATGTTATAGAACAAGTAGGTCCATTCTGATGACTCTTTCAGCTGCCACTACAGCTTAAAACAAGGGACAAATAAGGTTGCTGCTTCCAAACATCACCTTCTCACCCTTTACTTACCTTACAGATAAAGCTCTGTTACAAACCAGAGGTGTTAACTGTCTCCTGCTGGGAAATCCAGTTCAGTTCAAGCTTCATAACAGATGGAAGGTCCCAAGGTATGGGATATACTCCGTGCAAGTGAACAGAGAAAGCTGAAGGTGACCATTCAAATGTCTGAGAGAAGAAGAAAGGACTGGTTCTGAAGCAGCCTCCCTGCAAAGGTGAGAAACGCTGGCCTCAGACTAATGCAGTTGTGATCACAACATTATTAGAAAGTCCTAAAATGGGTACAAGAAGCCATGGATACATCCCCGTGTAAAGGGGGTCTGCTCCAGTACTTCTGATGGACTCTGCTATAAATGTGGCTGTGCACACCTGGGACAGAGGATGGAGACTTCAGGGATCACTTTTCGGGGAGATGACAACAAAATATTCAAAATGACTGGATACCCTGTGGCCGAGCTGTGTGTGCTCTGTGGGGTCAAGAATGGCTAAGTGGTGGGAATTCTCAGCATGGCACTTGACACTATTTTAGCAAAATACATGTATTTCCTGCCTGGAGCATGTGGGGATGCACCACCATTCTTACCCTTGGGCCTTGTGCATTTGCTTCCCTCTTTCCTCATATTCTGCCACATGGCATTTTTAACAGTCTGATTAGAATTTCCTTCCATTCCTGCTTACTCATGTTTTTTGCATATTTGTAAATACAGTCTTACTAATTATCCAGTGGTCCATTGAGTTTTCCAGGAAAAAGGTGTAAAGATGTCATTTTCTACTGTAAATTTCTAATAAAGTGAGTAAAAATTAAAGAAAAAAAGACACAAGTATATTCAACCCTTTTTTATCAAGCACAAATCAAAGGGGTCCCAGGCTCATACTTCTCACTGAAAGTTATCTGACCACAGGATTTTACAAGATAAATACACTCCTTGCCGCACTACTGATTAAAGGGATTTTACATCAGCTTTCCCACAAAATTTGCTTGAGGTGGTTGATGAGTTTCTCTTTGCCCAGGCAGGGGAGAAAATACAAATATTCCCAAAAGCAATTCAAATCAATCAAATGTTTTTTCACCAAAATAAAAAATCCTGGCAGAATCATGGTAGAGCAACAGCAAGAGGAAGCTCAACTCAGATCCTTGCCCACAAAGGATGCAGGGGACACAGAGGGTCCGAGGGGGTCCATCACACCTCCTGGGGACTTGGAAAAAACTGACCCTTGCTGTGAAAACATTCCAGTTCAGTTTTCATAAACCAGCCACGGTTTTGGTTTGTTGAAAAACGTCATCTCAGTAAGAAATGCCAGGTAGAGGTCAGTCAGGATGTCTCAGTACTTCTGGTCACTGGAAAACCATAATAGTTTTTTCATCTATCCATTAGCATGAAAAATATTTTGAAATATCAGAATTTTCTGGTGAATGGGTTCTACAGATTCCAACTGTATTTATGTAGAGTAATTTTTTTTTTCTCCATTTGCCATTGCAGGGCTCTAGTAGTCATGTTGTAGTACTTCTCACTAGCTCTGTGCCAAAGATGTATACGACTGGCAATAGAAATCTGTCCCAAAGGGACTGTTCCGCTTCCTTTATAGCTATTTTGGTTTGTGTTCCAGTTGTCATCCTAATATGCAACTGCCTAACCAGATAGCAAATGCTCCCTAAAGACCTCAGGATGCTACATGCCTTTTGGGGACAGCACTGAGACAGGAAAGGCTAGTGCCACATGAAATAGAAGAATACATTTTTTATCAATAGTTTAAATATTTTTCCCCTGATTTTCAGGTGGCTGAGTTCAATAGGCACAATCGTCCTGTTTCCTTAGAGGGATAGCAATGCCAAAGCACAGGCCTTGGGCAAGATGAGTAGACAAAGAATTGCAGGGAAAAGAAAGGACCAACCCATGACAACTGCTAACACAATCAGAAAGTGTGAAATACTGGTCTGAGGGCCCAAAAGACTCCCAAGCTCCACACTTGTTTGAATAAGAAATCAGAATTGCAGTACCATCTATCTTCCTCTAGACTTCACAACACTTCACAGATATTTTTTTTTTTCACTCAGAAATGTTTTCCAGATTTCCTCTACTTCTGCTTCTTGCTAGTGATACAAATACCACAAGAACAGTCTATCTCAAAAGTGTTCTGGCAAACGATTCAGGTGCTGGCTAAGACTCTAATGCACACTGGCTACATTAAGCCTTTAGTGTCAGCTAGCCCTTGATAGCTACCATGTGGTGATAACGATTATTCAGTCCAAGCCCTAAACGAGATGGGGAAAGCGCATGTGTAAAGTGGGAATCCATCTCTGCAACCATGCTTTCATTCCTGCACTTGCTATGTTTCCTGAAAGAAGAGTGAATTCAGAGTCCTGGGCTGTTACCACTGAAAGAGGTCCTGCTTTTTCCAGCCTCATATCTGTGGGTTCATCACCACTATTTGTTACCACGATGTCTTCATCTTTTTTTTTTTTCCAGCTTAGTGATGCAGAGGTTGTGGAGAGGCTAGTGCAACTCGCAGCTCTCTCTAAAGCAGCAAATGGTCCCACAGTCTGCTGGAGAAAATTGATTGTGTCAGAGCAAATCAGCCGCTGCTGGGCTGATCAGCCTCACTGAAGTCAAGGTTTGCACTCAAGTGCCGATACTTCGGAGTTGCATGTCAGGTATAATTTAATACTGGGAACTCAGAAGTGTTAGACTGGACTTTGGAGAAAGCCTAACCACTCTGTTCTGCATGTCAAACTAACTACCCAGTAGTGAGCTCCCCTGGCTAAATGATCACCCGTTGGCCAGCTGCCACACCACAAAGCTCCCCCTATAACCATCTCAAAAATGGAAACTTGTTATTCTGGAGCTGCCCTGTGAATACCCGTTCTGTCAGGGCTGGAGGGAAATATTTGGGGCAGGCAGGCTGAGAAAACAGAGAGGTGTTGGGTGTCAGAATTGATTTAAATGGGCTGCAGCTTTCCATGGGACCACTGGAGCTCAGCAGCCAGAGGATGGGAGGTAGCCAGGGTGAGGGCCCTGAGCCCCTTCTAGGGCACAAGAAAATGCACTAGAGATAAGCCTCAGATGCCTGAGAGTGTCATTTGGATGAAAGAACAGAGCATTGTCTGGTCCCACTTGACGTGTGAGGCCTTCCTAATCTTCACAAGCACTCACAGGTAGCAACTGTCTTCTGTTGCTGGTAAATCAGTGGAGATTGCTTCCTGGGGTGCCTTGCAGGCTGAACTGCAGGGGACCTGATACAGCTGAGAGTGACAGATTCAGCCTCAGCAAATGACCTTTACTTGAGGCAGCTGTGGAGTTAATGGTGCACCACACTGAGCAGGCAGTCACTGCTCATGAGGCCTTTCTGAAGATCCTTTGAGGATGCTGAGCACTTCTGGGTGCTTCTCCCCACAAAAGATTCCTGTGTCCCTGAAACTCCTGCCTTATTCAGACTATGAGACCTACCGGAGCACACCACATCTCTCTTGTTCCAAAGGAAACCAGGCTGGTTAGGGGTTGGTGAATACCAACTGTAATCCAAACATGCCGTCAGGATATAGTCAGAGTGTGCCCAGGAGTCAGGAGCTGGAAAGTGGTAAACTGGGGTCCCTTGACAAAGATGTGACCATGATCTAGAATCACAGGATCCTGCCAACCTGAAGGAGGTCACTAGCCCAAGACCCTGCTAAAAACAGAGTCATCTGTGAGAACAAATCAGATGGCTCAGGGCTTGCTCCAGCTGTGTCGTGTCACCCCTCTGGGCAGCTCATCTGCTTTACTGCCCTCATGGAATGAGCTTCAGCTGTATGAGAGGTTTTTAATGCTTCTATGTCACCAGAAGACCAAGAAGAAGGACAACATATTCATGAGGGATGACAGAAAATGCACTACTGTAAGTCAACTGTCTGTCCTATAACTTTGTCATTGGTCACAGGCCACCGAAACCAGATCACATCAGCTAACATAACACAACTAGTCCACACCAGATTTTTTCAAACTACTGGCTGCTGTCACCCAGACTTCATGAAGCAAGTTCACTCACGTAAGTGCAGGGTAAAGCACAGCTGCTTATGCACTGTTAACCAAAGAAACTGTTCTTGCAACTTGCAATCTCAAATTCCCAGGGTTGAGCGGGGATACACCACCCAGTTCTATGCTTACTTATCTCAAGATGCTAGAAATAGACCATTCAATGAGTCAGTCTTCTGTGGAGAAATGTCTTTCCTGTTGTAGGTTCATCACCAAGAAATACCACTCTTCCTCCGTCCTCCAGAAGCCACATGCTTCACTAACCCTACAGGTACAAGTGCCTAAACACTACAAGTGACACCAAGATGCTACCATACTGGGACCAACACAACAATAGCAAAAGCTATACAGGTCCACAAGAAATCTGGAGAGATTGGTGTGCACATGAAACCAAGTGGCAACATATATCAACGTGAGCTAAAGTCAACAGGAGTGCAACTGAACATGAGGAGCTCTTCTGTCCCTCATGGTGTGCTGTCTGACACACTGTGCAGTTAGAGACTACAGATGTTCTTGGAAACAGAAACACATATCTGCCATTCGGTTCAAGTGGACATATTCTACATGACTATTTTCTTAGTCATAAGATGATATTAGTTCTTCCCCTTTTCAAATTAATTTTTTCCTCTTTTTGATATCCAAGAGCATTACGCACAAGAAATCCTTCTAAAATCTGTTTTATATCAAGATAGTGTAAATCCAGTTATATGTTGTGCTACATATCACTGTTATATGTTTGCATTTACATTGTTCATTTGTTTATAATAATAAAGTTAAGTTTATCATAATATATTTTTACTTTCCAAATACAAAGATGCTCAACTCTTTTAATAACTTTGCTGGGCGCACCCTATTATAGAATCATAGAATGGTTTGTGTTGGAAGGGACCTTTAAAGGTCATCTAGTCCAACCCCACTGCAATGAGCGGGGACATCTTCAACTAGATCAGGTTGCTCAGAGCCCCGTCCAACCTGACCTTAAATGTTTCCAGGGATGGGGCCACCCACCTCTCTGGGCAGCCTGTTCCAGTGTTTCACCACCCTCATCGTCAAAAATTTCTTCCTTACATTTAGTCTAAATCTACCCTCTTGTAGTTTAAAGCCATTACCACTTATCCTATCGCAACAGGCCCTGCTGAAAAGTTTGTCCACGTTTTTCTTTATAAGCCCCCTTTAAGTACTGGAAGGCCGCAAAAAGGTCTACCTGGAGCCTTCTCTTCTCCAGGCTGAACAAACCAACTGTCTCAGCCTATTTTCATCAGAGAGGTGCTCCAGCCCTCTGATTATCTTTGTGGCTCTCCTCTGGACTCACAAAGATGTGACAGATCATGTGATAGTCTGATCTGTCAGCCCATAAACAGTTGAGTTGGTTGAGTCTTTTTTGTTACACAGCTCTGTTAGCACTCCTGGTGACCTTGGTTCATCCTTTTCAAACACGTCACTCTGCAGGGTCTGTGAGTGTTCAATGAGTGCCATAACTTATCATATCTTCAGCTTTAGAGAGGCCCACCATTGCAGGCCTGACGTGACATCTCTGATAAATAGTTTACTCAAAGGTCTCTTCTGAACTTGCATATAGTACACAGGTGTGTATCAGCACTAGCAACTTTTTAATTTGGTCTGATTTTTATGCTTGGGCTGGCAGCCTATATGAAAAAGATGCCCATGCATGTTTTGCTATCATCCTGGGCTTCCAGAGAATGTGAATGGTCAACAGGCTTGATATGGCCACAGTATTAAGCAGACATTGCACTGGTACGTAGCATGCAATAGATTTAAATCACATCAGAAGTTTAGCGGTCTCACAATATCTTTCTATTGCTCTTTCTGCAACTAGAAGTCTAATGCTACTTTCATAGGCATTTCCAAAGTACTAGGACATTTATGTATGTTTTTAACTGCTGATTATAAGACAAGATTGCTTTCCAGAAAAAGCTTTGTTATTTGCTAAAAACTCAAAGGGTCAGCTGACTATTTGATGAGGTGTTGGGTGCATTGTGTCTGTTTTGGATAAACAAAAACTCTAATCTTAGGGAAGGCCTGAAGCTATGCCACAAAAAGACTAATGGGAACTCCTGTGAAAGGCAAGAAGGTAGTAGGGTTTAGTATGGAATGACAAACAAAAGTTATGTGGATCACATTCAATTTTTGAAAGTGTTGGGTAAGATTTTGATATAATGACGCTCCCACAATATGGTTAAAGCAGAAGAAGCAAGAATTCTGCTTGTTTGCAAAAGGGGACTTCAAAATGGAGTATCTTGAGGACTCACAAAATGGCATTTGGGCATTGCATGTTAAAACTGTTTCTTTTCTAATTACTTCTGGAGGGACATGGTAATTGTCATACCTGACCAAATGGGAATGAAATGTGCCTCAGAATCCTTTCTGTAGCAAAGTCTGTGGAATGGAATAACGGGAAAAGCTCCTTCCTATTTCCTGCCAATAGAAGAGAAGGAGTTGATACTATTGCTTTTAAAAACATTATTTTCCACCGTAACTTCACCATTCTCCTCCACCACGCCCACTTTTGAATCTCGTTCAACTATTGACAGAGTCCTCAGATGTTTTTGTGACTGCTATGGATTTACTATGAACTATGTAAAAAAAAAAATCTCCTTAGGTTAACCTTCTAATTTGATGCTGTTGCTCAAATTCAGAGATTCCCTTTGCTCTTGTTAGCATTTCCCGTCCTCCATCTTTCCTTTCTACACCGAACAGATTTTGTCTGTTCACTCATCTGTTTAGGCATTGGACTAGATGATCTCCAAAGGTCCCTTCCAACCACTACGATTTTGTGATTCTGTGATCTAGTAGTCTGTCATGCTTACAAACATTTTTGTCATCTGACACAAACCATTTCCCAGAAGTTAGATGGAGTTGTTCTTTACTGGGTCGGTTCCATCTGTGCGGCCACAGTGCAGGCTTGCAGTATGCAACTGAAAGCATCCTACCACATTTGGATCTGCCATTCTGCCAGCTGTGCCATTACCAGCAAATTCTCATGTCGTTCATTTGACAGAGTGAAAGGCAAACATTGGAAGATGTTTCAAAAATGGTTTGTGAATTTTCATTTGCCCGCCTGAGCCATGTGCAAGTATGGGGTATGATCTATTTTGAAATCATGAGCCCAAATGCTATAAAACACGGTAACCTTGTGTGCAGACAAGCAGCATAGCCTATGTGTTTGTGAACTTGTTACTGACTTGCATTAAGGGCCTGGCTGTATCTCTGCCTGCAAAATCAAATTATAGAAATGGAAAACAGTAAATCTCTACCCTCCCCCAGCAACTCTGTACTTGCAAAGCAGCAGGTGCAAGTTTCAAGGGCAGGTCAAGGTCATTTTGAAAATGTGGCCTTTCATGTCAGATTATCAAACAAAAATCATCTTCTTTTCCTTCCTAAAAGCCCATAACAACACAGGCTCCCATCAGAAGCTGAACTACTTTGCCTTTGCCAGCAAAGAACCTTCCTGTTTCATAAATCTGATGCTTGCTTTGCATCAGTACTGCAACACAAATCTACCACCAGGTCTCAGGGTCTTTAACTACTCTGTGATAGGTGAGGAGACAGCGATTCACACACAAGAAAACAATTGCTCCTACGTCTCTCCACATAGTCTAACTGCCAGTTCCTTTTTGGCCTTTTAGTGCCTATCACCCTGATGAGTGAGGTGGCTAGTGGGTAACACATTGAATTCTTATCTCCCTACTTCACAGGTTTCCAGATGGCATCATATACCAAATAGGTCTGACAGACATCCTTTCCATGCTGACGTTCTTTGAGGCACAAGCAAGGTCTTTCCAGCCTTCCAGCCTAATCAATATCCTTGCTTAACTCATGCTACTCTTTCCTTCCCCCAGAATTTCCAGGCTTTCTCCCTGAAAACCTGAGCTGCTTCCAAAGACCACTTTCCTGCTAAAGAAATAACAAAATAGAAATTGCCTGGTGGTGTTATTACTGCCTGTCCTCTCTCAAGGCAGGTGTTCTCACAGCTGTCTTCCCAACCAACCTGGGCAGACCTCTTGTCAGCCTACCAGGAGGAAGGAGGCTCGAAGCAGACAAGTTCAAGAGCTTATTTTGGGGATATGAGATTTCTGTGTGACCTTGTGCATCACAGGAACTTTCCCAGCTTAGCAGTTTCCCCAGAGGTGTAATTTTAAAACACCCCCTGAAACAACCCCACTCCAGCTGCTCTGAGAGCACTTCCCAGCCCCACCATGCAGATTCCTCTTGGGATTCACAGTGGCACTACTTCAAACTGTTTCTCATGAAGAACAAGGCACCCATTGCCTCCTCTGTGGCCCCCCTGAATGCATTCCCCCAGGTGCAGGACATCTCACCTGGTCATATTTCTCAATCTCCTCATTCTTTGACTGTCCTTTCATAGCTCCTTTTTTTCTTTTTTTTTTTTTTTTTTTTTTTTTTTTTTTTTTTTTTTTTTTTTTTTTTTTTTTTTTTTTTTTCTTTTTTGAGAATGAGGTCTCCCATCTTGTAAACATCATCTGCACTTTCTTGTTGCTGTATGTGCTCTCTATATTTGGATATATTCACATATACGTTCAACTGTTTTCAGCCAAACAAGTAACACAGTTTTCTTTACAACAGTCAGATCCTCCCATCCTCATTTACTATGCCATAAATCTCGTGTGATCAGCTAACTTAATTAGAAATAGTTTTTATACCTGCTTTCAGATTATCAGTAAAAGTACTCAACAGTGCTAGACCAAAGCAGACCTCTGTGGGACTGCATTAGAAACACACATCCCTTTACTGAAGATTCCCTGTTAGCAAATACAGTTTTCAGTCACTTACTGGTTTCTAATTTGTCTAGTATGTGCAATAGTGTCTTGGCACAGTCCTAGTTTTTAATCAGAACAAAAAATGTTTCAAAATCACATTTTGTAGAAACTGAACCCTACATTAACAGGATTAGCTTTGTCAGCCAGGACCACAATCTTTTCAACGAACAATGTGAAGTTATTTTAATAGAATCCCTTTTCCATGAAACCTCATTGACTAACATTTGTGGATTTTCTATACTTTAATTGTTTATTGATTGTGTCCCACTGTTATTTTTTCCCAGCATCAATATCACCCTAACTGACCTATAACTTCCCCTGTTATGCCATTTATCACTTTAGAATGTCAGCAGACTAGCTTCCTAATATTTCACTGGAATCCTTCCAGTTCTTCAAAACTTGAGAAATTAAATCCAGTATCTCAGAAAGATCCCCTTTAAAAAACCCTCAACTGCAAGTTAGGCAAACCTTCTGACTGTAAGATATTTAAACTTTCATAATTACTGTTCTACTCAGCTACCGCTGGACTGTACGACACCTACCAGTACACTACTCTAATGCAATAGATCTTTTTCGGGCTACTTTCCAAGTTTTGTTCTCCAGGAATTGCATGGCCTTTTGGCTCCTTTTCAGAGGAAGATACTCGTTTGAGTTTTTGGAGCTCTCCATATTTTGGTGTCCGGTATGATGGTTACCATTTTGACCAAGATTCTTTTCATGGTGGTCCTTTTTGTGCAAAATCCCAGCTACAAGGTCAAACATTCTCCAAGGAAAGTCCACATTCTGAGAGGCGCATCTTCAGCAGCACATCAGAGTGTGAGCTATGTTTCATTTTTGTTAAACAAAGGTAATATTTATTTTTCATTTCTGTGTTTTATTTTTATTTACATTTTGCTTACAATCAGCTGACAACATGTGGGCATTTGGCGTTAGCAACACAAATGCTGAATACGTTAATCTGCAATGGATTTCTTAGATTCATTAAAACAATCTAGCTAACTGAAATTTTACTGGTTTTGTGTATAATCCAGGATCACAGAATCACCGGGGTTGGAAGGGACCTCTGGAGATCATCTAGTCCAACCCCCCTGCCAGAGCAGGGTCACCTAGAGCAGGTTGCACAGGATGGTGTCCAGGAGGGTTTTGAATGTCTGCAGAGTCAGAGACTCCACCATGTCCCTGGGCAACCTGTTCTAGTGCTCTGTCAGCCTCAAAGTAAAGCAGTTCCTCATCATGTTTAGATGGAACTTCCTACATTCAAGTTTATGCCCATTACCTCTTGTCCTATCACTGGGCATCACTGAAAAAAGAATGGTCCCATCCTCCTGGCATTTTTCCTTTAAGTATTTGTAAGCACTGATGAGATCCCCCCTCAGTCTTCTCTTCTCCAGACTAAAAAAACCCAAGTTCCTCAGCCTTTCCTCATAAGAAAGATGTTCCAG
>VYXH01000858.1:0-113519 GCA_013397275.1 Burhinus bistriatus | reverse complement strand
CCCTTCATCCAGGTCATTGATGAATATGTTGAACAGGACTGACCCCTGGGGAACACCACTTGTTACAGACCTCCAACTAGACTCTGTGCCACTAATTAGAAACCTCTGAGCTCTATCTGCCAGCCAGTTTTCAATCCACCTCACTGTCCATTCACCCAACCCACACTTCCTAAGCTTGCCTATGAGGATGCTGTGGGAGACAGTGTCAAAAGCCTTGCTGAAGTCAAGGTAGACAACATCCACTGCCCTCCCCTCATCTATCCATCCAGTCACACCATTGTAGAAGGCTATCAGATTAGTCAGACATGACTTCCCCTTGGTGAATCCATGTTGACTACTTCTGATAACCTTTTCCTCCAGATGCTTTGAGATGACGCCCAGGACAAGCTGTTCCATCATCTTTCCAGGGATGGAGGTGAGGCTGACTAGCCTGTAGTTTCCTGCCCTTTTTGAAGACAGAAGTGACATTGGCTTTCCTCCAGTCCTCAGGCACCCCGCCTGTTCTCCAGGACCTTTCAAAAATGATGGCGAGCAGCCCAGCAATGACTCCTGCCAGCTCCCTCAGCACTCATGCGTACATCCCATCAGGACCCACGGACTTGTGGATATCCAGTTTACTTAACTGATCTCTAACTTGATCCTCCTCGACCAAGGGAAAGCCTTCCTTCCTCTGGACTTTCTCTGTTACCTGCAAAGTCTGGGACTCCTGAGGGCTGGCCTGAGCAGTAAAGACTGAAGCAAAGAAGGCATTCAGTAACTCCACCTTCTCTGCATCATCTGGCACCATGGCCTCTTTCTCATTCAATAGCGGGCCCACATTTTCTCTAGTTCTCCTTTTGCCTCTGATGTTTGTGAAGAAACCGTTCCTGTTGACCTGGACATCCCTTGCCAGATTTAATTCCAAGGAGGCCTTGGCTTTCCTCGTCAGATGTATATCTTCTGTATGTGCTAATGCACATGTATATGCATCTATATAAACTGTATCTGACATCAGTATATTTTGCCTGCATTATCAACATGGCCAACTTAATTTTCTCATTGTCCTTCGTCTTTTTCTTTCTTTTTTTCAGTGCTAAGACACTATTCATAAACCTAGGAGACCAATTCTGTATGCCAACCAATCAAAAATAATGATAATTACCTTCCTTTAATTTGAATCAACTGATTAGGAAAAGCAGGCACAGATAGGTATGTATTTTTTGTTAACTCTCTTATCACCAAGTATGTCATCAAGTATGTAAGCATCTATGCAGGCTGTCTTTATCTTCAGTAATCCTCAGGGATCTTCTTGCTAATTTTGCTTAAGATCGCTTTTCTGACTGGAAGATCAGAAGATGTAAGTCATTCCTGTTACTGGTGCAGTGCCCGTGCCAGTGCCTCTGCATTGGGAGGCACTCTGGATGGCCCCTCTGAGACGTGGCCTCTTCCCCAACATGGAGATATAGAGAAGACAGGACATACCCCTTTGAAAAGTCTCAGTCCCACGGTGTAGCAGGCACTGGCACTCAACTGAGTCAGTATGAAATCTGTATTTTTAACACTTCCTTTTTCAAAGGCTGGCAATTAGGAGTTGAAAGTATTCACTAGAATTGCCTTTTTCATAGCAAGCATGCAAAATTGCCAAGCAGATGGTGCATCTGAGGAATTCTTTGAGAGGGTCAAGCAGTAAGTGCAGTGCCTTTTTTAACCACAAAGGTGATGTTCGCTAGCCATGGCACTACCCAGTATGCTTCAGTCCCTCTTGTGCTCTCTCGGCCTCTTCCTTTCTTTTTGCAGTTGTCAGTGCTGTGCATGTAACAGGACTCCGCTGAAGCCATGCAGCACTTTCCATTCTCCCCAGCAGCGTTATGCACATGCTCTGCTAGCTCAGCTAATCCCTGTATTTCTCGAGAATGGAGGTCACCTCCTGGGAGAGGACTGGAGGGAGATTCCTCCTCCTCTGTGGAGATGCCAAATACAGCAACACATGGAGCCAGTTGGTGCGAGTTCATGAACAAACTGTGACACATAAAAAAGGATCTCTCTAGCGGGTGTTCTTTTTTGACATTCCCAAGTCTATAAAATACAAAGTGACTCTTAAAATGCAAAATCCAGACCTATTTAATCTCATGGCTGCTACAGGGTGGTAACAAGTTGAGAAGGAGAAGGGACTTTTCCCTGCGATCATTTCTGATTCTTGCACTGATCATCTTCCCTGTTTGTTTTTACATGATGTGGTACAGAGGGGGAAGGACTGGGCTCCCCTTAGTCTAGGAATATGCAGCTGACTTAGTGACTTTCTGCAATAGCACCCTTCATGATCCCCTCCTGCACTGATAGTGTTTTGGGGATATATCCAGGGTAGTTTTCCAGCATTCGTCATTGACATCCTTTGGGCATCAATGCCAATGTTGAGACAGTCTTTTAAATAAAAACAGATACATACCAGCCAAAGCTTTGAGATGAAAGACAAAGGCTTGAATGAGGGGATCTCTGTGGCATGCTCAGCTGGGGTGCTCTGGATAAATCACCAGAGAAAGTGGGAATGGCACTGAATTGGCTTCGACTTCCTTGGATCTCATGTTCTCATGACCTTGAAGAGTCAGAGAGAAGGGGAAGACAGCTGGTTTTTTATGTCAAGGTCGTGAGCAGCATGAATAGGACTCTGTCGATGGGCCAGCTGAGGGCAGCATCCAGAGCTCACACTGATTTCGATACAGCAAACCTCACCACTTCTGCTGGCAAAACGAGCCTCCTGTAGGGTCTTCTAAACATAGGCCTGCTGCCTCATAGCAGTCCTTAGGGAGACCTTAATGGGACAATTGATCTGATGCACTTCTCAGTTACATGTAGTTAACTTCACAATAACTAGGATTGTTCCCTCAAGGACAGAGAAAAGCCGCGACTGGACTAAGGTATTCTCAGCCTGGGATATGAGCATTTTCCTTTGGAAGGGGCAATCAGGTGTGCATAATCCTATGTCTGTTTTTGTCAAAATTCTGGATCTCCATAGTTCAGTGACACAATCCTCCTGTCCCTTGACAGTCTAATGAAAGATGAAAACCACATAAGTGAAAAGTCTTCTAAATACTAAACCCAAACAAAATCACTTTTCTGCTCTTTCACTATTATTCAAGATGTTGTCTGCAAACGGTGTCCATATGTGTTATTTTCATACAGATACTGGCACTGCTGACTGCTCTTGCCCTTTCTCTCTTGCAGCACTGGCTGGAGTGCTAGCCTTGGCAGAAGCCATCGTGAAATCTGCCTTATCATTTTTAATAAAAGAGAAGGTCTTAGCCACGGTGTCCTGGCTGAAGACCAACCCAGGTAATTGTGTATTGGATTCTTGTAGTTCCATGCAATGTCAACTAGAGTCAAGGCTTTACGCCATGCACTCTGACGCTCAGCTCATAACAAACTATATACTCTATCATCACCTGAGCACCCACTCCATAACAGTTTCTGCCTTCTTTCAGCATCGCCCCAAAATATGTCACATTTCTATGCCTGCATAGATTTAATCCAGAGCTGTAATGTAAATATTTTCCAAGCTTTATGTCCTGTGTAGTGTGCTGATGTAATTAAAGACCTTACCAGAATGCAGCTAGCAGACATAAACTCGCTAAAGCAATTGTGAAATAAAAGTCTTAGTTTTCATGCTGTATAATTTTTTTTTTCAGTGTTAGAAACATCTTATACAAGCTATCTATTCCTGTGCTCTGATTCCTCTGATCTACTATTTCTCACGCCCTTGGGGAGATGTGGAGGTTTCAAGCTTTTAATGAAATTCACCAGATTCCCCTCATGCTTCTGACCCAAGTCACCGCAAATAATTCTACCTAGATGGCAGGTCACTGGTGCTTGTGCTACATCAAAAACTATAATGCATGCTCAGGTATAACAGAGAGGGAAAAGCACTTAAAACCTCCTGAAGGTAGGACTTATTTATTAGACAATAAATTTGTCAAAATTTATGTTTTGGTCTATAGAAAGTTCTGATATCAACATTTATTTTGGATGCATATCTGGATGAAATGTTGAAACAGTAATGTTTTCACTGAAAGCAAATCTGTCCTTTCTCAGAAAAAGTTTAGCTTCAGCTTGGTTTGATGTAACTGTGTGTCCCTTGGAACTGCTGCGGTGCCTCATGAGGGTGATACATCATGTTTCTCAGTCGACAAAGTTCCCAGCTAGCATCCTGTGATGTTTTGTGGCCATCTGACTCTCAGAGTACATTGCAAAAATTTAATGAGAGAGATGATTATGATGCATTATGGGAATATGATGTCTATAAATTAAAACGTCCACAAGGCACATAGTAACTCTTGTGGACATAAATTAAAGCTGAACTGCCCCATCATGAAATATTTTAATTCAGTTTGACAAACCAAAGTATTTCAATTTAGGCTGAGCTAATTCAAAACAAAGCATTTTATTTTTCCCAATGGGGAGTAAAACACTCCAGCAAAATGCCATGGGGAAATTCAGAGCTCTTAAAGGCTACATTTCCATTCAGAAAAAGATATTCATGGGAAATATCTGACCCCCTGTAATACATACTCCATTTCCACATATTTATATAAATATATAGATAAATACATTATCACAAATAAATAAATATAAGCCAGGTCTGTTAAATATAGCTTAATGTGCTTAATAAACAGTTGGTGATATTTAAATTACAGTTTGATGTATCATAGCCAAGTAGCAAGTCGGACAGAGGAAGTCATAGAGCATTTATTTCTATTCCCTATATGGATGAATGTATGTGTTGCAAACTCAGTTCACTAGAAGCTATTTTTCTTAGTTTCTTGGTAAGAGGGAGAGAGAGAGCTGAGAGGAAAAGATGATGCATTTAATCTCAGCCTTGATGTGTTCACAGCACTGACAGGCCCTCTATTGCTTCATTATTAGCCTGTAATACTCCTAGCAATTGGGAAACATCTCATTACTTCTGCACAGTTTTCTGGCTTCCCATTTTACACGAGGAAATTTGTTTCCCTGAGACAGAGCTCTGCGATCGCATTGTGGCAGAAATCTAGTGTTTATGTATTGCTGGCAAAGGCCTACGTACACCTTCTGTATTACCACTGTTTACTGGGAAAGATTTTGCTTAATGGGAGCTGAGAATTCTTTCATTTTGGGCTCCCAGAAAAATTATTTCCCAGTTTTTTTCAGAAGAATTTCTGTTTCCTGGAGACCAAAATTCTGTTTATGCCCCAAAGCAAAGCTGTCCCCAGCAATCTGTGCCATCAGAGGTGGAAAGGTGCGAACATCATCGTATCCAAACATCTCACGGTTTTTAATGAGATTTCGCCATGGGAAAAGTATGAAATTACACTCTTGTTATTCTTATTTCAGGAACCATGAGTCATTGTAAACTGTTTCAGACACAAACTAATGGCAAAGCAGCTTTAGAAATTGATGGCAACTGTTCTCACAGTGACACAGCTCGCCACTCGCAGCTGCAAGAGGGTTTCTGTAAGAAATGCAGCATTAACCTGGCTGGTGACGCAAGAGAGCCCACAGTCGCATCAGCTCTGCCAGCTGGATTGCACTTCCAGCAACAGAGAGGAGTCCTGTAGGAGGGGATATTTCTGGGATGCAGCTGAGCCATAGGGCTTGCAAGCAGCCAGGGTTTTACAAGACTGTGTAGACTCAGAGAGGGGGCACACAGGGAGAGCCATGTCCAATCTTCCCCAAGGTTTTCTGACCCCACCTGACTGTGACAGCATATGACTATGCCATAACAGCTTGTGACTGTGAGCTGCTTTTGATAAGCAAACTACACTGCCCATTTTCTGTTCCTCATTTTCCTCCTTCAGCTGCAGGGTCTGACTTGCTGCTCCGCCCCAGCCCTCTCCCCGGGATTATCCATCCCCGTGACCTTTCCAGAGTCTCTGCTTTCCAGGATGTGTGCCTGGCCTCCCCAGGCTGGAGAGAGCTTTCCATCCTATGTCAGTAGATGCGTGCCCTAGCATTTGGGTTTATTCAAGCCTATTTTTGCTTGAAGGGTCCTGTTCTAGCAAGTGATCAAAACTGCATCAAAAGTCTGAATGAGCGCCCCCTCCTCCCCATCCTTTACCATACCACCAGCTTTGTCATCCCTGCAAACTGCATTGGCTATGATTTTATGTTTCGCACAGCATCCTGAAGGGACACACTTGTCCCTGTTTGCCAAGATTGCATGTCTGGTGTTTCCACTCAAAAGTATCGCTGTAGAATATGAGCTGAAAATAAACAGGATAACAGCTGACAAAAGAACCTGGAAAATATTGCCTCTGGAAGAGGAATAGCAAAATGCATTGTATTGTAAAACACAGGGCAACACCACTCCAGCAGATATGGATATAGCTTCAGCACTCAGTCAAGGGGTGAAGCTTTTATGTACATTGGGGCAATGAGGATCTGTGAACCTTCCAGAGAGACGCTAGCATCCAGGGAGAGACAAGTCTGTGCAGTGCAGACTTGCCTTTTCTCAGTGTCCTGAGCCCTTGCTACATGACAGCATCACCATCTGTAGCTGCAATTTTGAGCTACAAATAGCATGAAACATTTTTTCCTTCCTCTGTGCCCGCTATGCCATTCACGCCACCAATGTCCTGCTGCAGACCCATCCAGTCCTTATCCCATTTACCCTCCTCCTTCCCTATATTTGTGCCAAACTTATTTTGAGACCATTTATGTGAGCCATTAATCATAGCGTGGTTAGTCATTTAAAAATAAAAAGAATTACTGGTCTGTGGACGTGACAAGTCATTTCCAGCTACTGAACAACGTGGCAAGGGATTTTTTTTCTCTTTGGTTGAAAATATTCTAGATATACTGGGGAGGCTTTTTATCTGTATGTTTGTATAATGAGAACATGTAAATGTGTCAGAGGGGGCGAGATGGGAAACAGCCAACTCTTGAGCAGTTGCTAAAAGATGACACTTTGTAAACTATGTTGATAACCCTCTGTGGGAGGAATAGCAAAAACTTAATTAGTACTGAAATATATTGAGAAGTCTTATTTTTAGAGTTCCGAAAGGGGCCTGCCGGGACTTCTTGTCCTTAACTTCTTGCGCAGAAGTACAGTGCTTTGACTCCAAGGGAAGGTGAGAGGCTCATCAGGGAATAAGGTGACCCACAGTTTCCTGTGACTTAGCTCTGTTCAGTCCACACAAAAGTCTTGCTGACTTCTAGGAAGGACAAAAATTAGGCTTATAATTTCTGGGATCTAAACTAAAATGAAGAAGTAAGTAGTCTTGTCATCTGGGAAAGGACCTCAACTATGAGGTATCCCAGATCAATTTGCTGTCGAACCCATGAGTAATCTTGGGAAAGTCATTGAAGCTTTTTGGACTTCACCTCTGTGCTGGCAAATGGCAATAGCAGCAGTAGCTGGGACACAAATAGCTTTTCCACCTTGTCTTTTTTTTTTTTTTTTTTTTTTTTTTTTTTTTTAATTTTTTTTTTTTTTGCTTTTAACATATGTTGTGCTTTTTGCATTAAGTCATGCCAAAAACCTTTTAAAATTACCTACAAAATGACAGAGATGGTAGATGAAATAGCTGGTAACAGCATGCTAGGATCATTCACCCAGCATGTGAGAGTCTCAAGACTAAGTCAAAAGTCTACTCAGACACCTGAGCCCAACTCTTCTTCTTTAAACGTTAGCTGCCAGGCCCTTGGCTATTCTAGGTCAGGCCAGCCTCACTCTAGAGTGGAAGCGATCCGTCTTCTTTCAGATAAAGATTTTTCATTAAATATAGCTCTGGCCCTGCAAAAATTTGTAGTTTCCTGATAAGAAGCTGTTCTATTCAAATATTCTTTCCCATTCCAGATAACATTTTGCAGCTTTCACTTTGGACCAGTCTCGATCTGGTAGGTGGGCTTTTTCGACACCGCTTCAGTTGAAGTGAATGGAAAACATTCTGTAAACTCTTTGTTGTGAGCGGCATTTAGATATTGCACTTATCTGAGGTGGCCACTCCAGTCTTGTGGGAGGTCCCTTAGTTTTACTGCAGAACACAAGATAAAGAATGAATTACTAATAACAAAACTGAACAGTTAAAGCCAATTGCTGAGAGCCATATGGGAGCACTGTTGTGGATGCCTCTTCCACTGTGTGAAAAGTCAGAGACGACATAGCTGAACATGAAAATACGGTAAGTAAATCTTTGTATAACATCATAGAAAGAAGCCTAAAAATAGGCCAAATCTCCTTTCTCCACTTATTTAAATAAATCATCTTTCCGAGGAGAACTGACACTTTGCAACCTCACAGCCATATTTATAGGAGGTGGTAATAATTTGCAAGAATGGTCTAAGCTGGGAGGGAAGTAATTGATCTGGAGGACCACAACAGATTGGTGATGACTGATTTAAACTGCGACATGGTGAGCTGAGATTAAATAGCAGGGAACTTAATAAAAATGTCAGCTGAGCAAGAAAAAAGGCTTTGAGGAGGTGTGAAGGATTCAGAGAGCTTGGGGCGCATCAGGTCAAGGCTTGTGATCTCCTGACATAGGGCTTCTCCAGCAACCCAAGACACAGGATGCTTGCAGCCCTGAGGGATACTATGATAGGTCCAAGCTGCTCTCAGTGATGCTCTAGCTCTACCTCCCTGCACAAGGGGATGCGGTGTGGCAACACCACAGAAAAACAGCCTGTGACATCCAAGCATTTGAGAATCTGCCCTTGGGCTAGCCGGGGTAAGGCTTCTGAGCCACTGGTGTTGGCGTGGTCTGGGTGATTGTCAGCCATAGGCAGAGCTGAGCAAATGCACCAGGTGCAGCCAGCCAGTGCCAACGCTGTACAGACAAGACTAGTAACAGCTTTGCTGTTAGCTTCAGGAGGCTCCATCCCATCTCCACCCTGTACAGAGCCACGAGAATGGTTGTTCTGGGCTGGGATTCCCAACTCTTCAGCACAACCACTTCAGTAAATCAGACGAAAATCTGCCCTGCCTAACACCTCTCTGTGGGTGTCCCGTTCCCTGGAGCTTGGGTAGCTCTGAACACTTCTCATCATAACAAACAGATCCCTTGTTTCCACTACAGCTTGGAAGATAAATGAAGGGAAAACCAGCTATGCCCAAGGAAAGGAAGCTCACAAGAAATTTTGAATATAAGTGAAATAATACAAATGTCAGTGTACTGTGCTGTGACAAGAAACACTGCTCTGAGCCACATACATCTGCCCCCTCTTTCTGTCTTTTAAGATTCCCCCTAGGCCAGCTGACAGCATTGAGTTTTAATAACTGCCATGCATTGTCAGACACTTAATGTCCAAGGAAGGGTGCTGAAGAACCCATCAACTCTAAGGAGCAAGAGAGTTTTCTTCTCTTGTGTGATGGGAATCATTTACTCAAGCCTATTTCTAAAATGAGGCAGAAGCTAAAGCCAAATTTGACCTTAGCTGTTAAAATCATCCAGCTTTATTAGAAATTGTTGCTAGAGCACAAGCAATATTTTACAGCCTGTAAAATCATTTCTCCTGAGGAATTTCAACAGTGGGAATTTTCTTCCCTGTGCTTTCATGCCCTCCTGCTGTACACACTAAAGGGAGAAGGAAGTTACCAGGATCAGGGCATATTGAAACAAACAATAAGAAAATGTCTGCATCTCTCCTGCTTTCTTTCCTTATAGTACTGTGTGAATGCTGCCTCCTAGAGATTCTCAGCCTCTCCTAAGTTTCATGGCTATCTCCATTTGAGAAATTAAATTGCTGCTGCAGATGCTACCTCCTCCTTCTTCATTTTCTCTCCCAGTTCCTGTTCAGTGGTGGGATGAACAGGAGTGAATGAAAGTGTTCATCATCATATCCATAAAACCTTTTTAAGAGATACAAGAGTGCCATACTTCAGCCACACAATTTCTCATCCTGCAAACAAGCCTGCCAAACCAAAGAGACAGGTTGTTTTGGGAAGAGGAATGAAGGGCTACAGCTGGTCATTTGAGAGCAGTGGCTAAGGTGGCACTTCTCTTTGCCTAGCTGGTCCCTCAGAAGACCACTGCCAGTGACAATGCACTCTGGGATTTCCCACTATATAGTGATGGGAAGAAGGCAGGCCAGAAGAGGTGGATCCATCTGTTTAATTGGAAAGTTCCCTGCACCCTGCAAAAGGACAGTACACATATTCACTTACGGGATGGCAGACATGTGCCATCCAAGACTGGCAGCAGAAACAAACTGCTGCAGATTTTCTCTGTTATCGGCCAGCTATTAATCATCTTTGGAGACATAGTTGAAGCTTGTGCATAGCAGATAGGGTGTCCAGTTGCCACTTGGACTCCTGAGAACCCACTCTGTTGTGGCAAGTGCAGGCCATGATTAGTGCTAACCGAACCGTGAAGTGGTTGCAAGCTGAATTAAAACATGTCATATGCATAGCCACTAATGTGATTGTTCTGGGTTTTGGGGGAGAGTGAAGAAAAGATCAAATACAGCACAAGGGAGTCCCTGAGAGACAGAAAAACTCAACCATTTGTATCTCCCAGCTGGAAAGTTGACTTGTTGAAAGGAGACTGTGGTTTTAAGGAAGCTCACTGGATAAAATCTGACAGGGTGATAAAAATAGTTTGTATTTTTGTTCCATCTCCAGCAGCACCCATGTTATTCCCAGCATGGTCATGACTTAGGTCTCAGCCTCCCTCTGCCTGCTTAGGGGAGATCATTTCATTGTGTCAGCTGTCTCAGAGTCACAGATGTGCATAGCACTGCTAACCTGCTGCAGCAATCTTTCATGGCAGCAGTCAAATTCAGTGATATTCCTTTAACTGCATTTATCTGAGTGACAGCCTCTGCTCTGCCTTCCACAGCAAATACCTTTAGAGACCAGTCCAATACCCAGTGGCATCACCTGGGGCTAACCTCAAAGGCAGTTGGATCAAATTGTCACGGTAGGATTCAGCATGTCTAATTTCAGGTGTCTGCAAGGAAGCAGTTTATGACTCAGTGGATTGCCCTGGGTCCTCTTTACAGTCACAAAGAGAAATAAACACTTTTAGGACCTGATATGTTTCACTCATTTTAGATGTCTACATTACAATGCGGTAACAAGCACTCTGTAAAGGGAGACTATGCATCCAGACACCTAACTCAGAGTAAGACGCACACACCTGGTCAGCTGCATCCCACCCATTGTGACTAAAGGGAGAGAGTTCATCATACCTGCTCACATTCAGAATTTACACCATCCAAAGCGCTATGCCAAAACCAGCAAACTTCTTCACACAAGGCGGTGGTACTCAGTATTATGTAGTTCTCAGTTACTCCTTGAAACCTGAAGAAATCAGAAACTGTAAGTGCAAGGAACTCTTTAGTGCAACGTCGACCTTATCACACAAGAGCATCTTCGGTATATGAAAGCCCAGTTTCCACTCAGCTTCTGGCTGATGTTCCAGGCCCTTAATTCACCCACTAACTTAAAAACTTTGTAAAAGCTCTGAGAAATAACAATGGATAAAATAAGGGAAAAGAAAAAAAACAGAATTTGCAAAGAAATATGGCTTGAATCATTTTTACTAAAGCACAGGCAAATGTTTTGCCGAAGCAAGACAGAATAAACCTACAACTAGTATTTAAAATACCCCAAGTGACTAAACAGTACTTGAACTAGCAAGATTACAGCTTGAGGTTACTGGAAGCTGGTTGCCTAGAAACTGATTAGATGCATATATGAAAATAAATAGCTAATTTTCATTGCAAGGAGCAAAATTTATTTTATGTGAATCAGTTGAGTTTCTTGAAATTCTTCCATTTCTTACAGTATGAAGTGACATTTGTGACAACAATACACAGTATTTGTAACACAGTAAGTAGTTTTGCTGTGAATTTGCCTAGAAGGTTATGTGACAGCAAAAATGAGGAAAATGTATCTGTATTGAATTTGACAGGCAGAGATTTTTCCATCTTCCATAACTCCAATTATTACACTTACATTTGATCAGAATGAAAAAGCCACAGAAGACTTAGAATTGAATAAAAACTCACATCTTCCAACAGTTTTGTGGAATGGCTCTAGATACTTATAAATCTGAGCATCACTTCAGTGTTTAACAACTGGGGTTTTTGATGTTAACATGTAATTGTTGGTTCATTCTGGCTTGTGGCAGCAGATAGTTGTGGTCTACTCTGGTCTAAGTAATGGTGCCTTCTCTACATCTTCATTTTTTGCTGTTGTAGTTCATATGCAACTGGTTGCTAAACATGTGGAATCCTCAATATTTTAAGCCCTGTAAAGATTCATACAATCATAAGAGTACCTTGAGTTGGAAGGGACCCATAAGGATCATCGAGTCCAATTCCCATGCAGATAATTTATTTATATACACAGACTATTTATATACTGGGCCTGATTCTGTACCGTTTCTCATCTGGAGGTGATGCAGTCTCTTTGCAATGGTGCTTGCTACTCTCCACATGCACCTGGTCCACACTATGGAGAGGAAAGATAAGCAGTTGACATATGCTGCATGCTAGCTGTTGATCTGATCATATGGGAAGGAGCATTGCAGGTGACAGTAAATTAGAGCTGAGTGTAAGTTTTTTTGTGTGTGGTATGTGGTGTGACACTGCACAGGAGGGAGCCTTGTAATCAGGAGAGCAGCACTAGGCTCTACAAGACCCTCCAGCCTTGGCCTTGAGAGATACCTGTGCTCTGCTCCTGATCTGCTCTGACTCCCTGATGCAGCGCTGGCATGGACCATGCTGTCTCCAGCAGGTTTGCTGTGGTGGTGCCAAGCACAGAGTCCCAGGGCCACCACGCCTTTCTTCAGACCCAGATGTGGGGAATGATGCGCACTGCTGATTCAGCCACTCACTCTGGCCTTTAGCTTAAGGCCTGCAAAGTTAAAGGTCTCTCCACTGTGTTGACAGCTGGATCTGTTTTGGCTATGACCACCCTCCGGCATCACACTGCTTTTCTGATTATTCTGACTAGATGACGCTAAACAAAACTCAGCTGAATTTTTCAGGCTACAAACAGCTTTGTGAAACCAGAGTGCCCCTGCTGCAGAGCCCTGGGTAACTACCATCATTCATTCTCAAAAGCCAGCTTCAGACAGCACCATCTACATTTGATACGCTCTTTCCAAACATCAGGATTTATTCTTGGGAGCACACAATACCCTGGACCTGTATTAAAGAACTCATTGTTAGACCCCACAGGCCTCAATAAATATGTCCCAATCTTCAGCCTGCCATTTTAAAGGAAATAATGTTAATTATATAGATAAAACTAGGAAAAAATTGCCTCACACTTCATCTGCCTATGATTAACAAACCATACCCTGCACTGAGACTGGAGAAAGGGCACCATCCAGCCTGGCTGTTTTGGGAGCTCCTGGAATGGACATCTGTCTTGAAACCCCTGCATAACACTCAGCATTGCATACCACTGCTCGAAGTACTCCTCTGTGCAGGGACGAGTGGCACAGCCATCCCTCCCCCACCAGCACGGATCCCCGTGGAGCTTCATGCTGAAGCTCTTTCCCCATCTTGCATCTCTGCGGGAAGCCAGTGTGGGAGGTCCTGGTGTGTTACAGTCGAACGTGCCTGCTGTCTGCAACAAGTTCTACCCAGCATTTATTTCCTGAACTACCTCTCGCATTATTCAGCTAGATCCCTGCCTGGTGGAGACAAGCGTGTGGACATGAGGGAGAGGGCTGAAAATCAATTTCAGTAAAGTTTGGTGGTGAGAGGATCGCCAGAGGAAAAAAAGAGAAAACACACCAAAGATGTAGGGGGCCGGTAGAGCAGCATGTTTTACTGAGAGAAAACAAAGACAGTTTCAGGGTCTCAGGTCTCAGCTTTTAAGAAATTCTGTAATACCATTGAAAAGGACATATAGTGAGAACCACAGTCTTCTACCCCATCTCTGCAGTGCTGTCTGTCTCTGAGGTCAAGTGGGCAAAAGCAGCTTACACTCTCAGCAGCAAGGCATGGATTTTGCAGGAGATGAGAATGGCCCCAGATGGAGTGGCCTTCAGAGTGAAATTCTTTTCTTTAGCCTGTCTTAATGAAAGGAAGAGAAAAAAGGAACGAAAGGAAAGAAAGAAAGAAAGAAAGAAAGAAAGAAAGAAAGAAAGAAGGAAAGAGACAAAGGAGATAGAAGGACAGAGAAAGGAAAAAAGGAAGCCATGAAGGAGGGAGGGAAAACTGGAGACTAATGATGTGGGAGAACTGGAGGGAAGACAAGTGAGAGGAAGGATGAATAAATTGTAATAAAAATATAAGGAAAAAAGCCTGTAAGCATGATTACAGAATTACATGCAACCTTATTGGTTTGTACAGAGTTCTGCATAAACAGGTAAGTCTGATTAAAACCCTAGAGAGACAGGCAACCCACTCCAGAAGGAAGAAGAAATTGGAAGAAGGTTTCCTTGCTCAGGTGCAGTGTTATGCTGATTCTTCTTTTCCTCAAATATTCCAGAAATTTACATTATGGTCATTGCTTCCACTTATTTGTGCTCCTTTGCATTGTAAACCAAGAATGACTTCACTGTACAGACAAGGGGATAACTTTGGGTCACCCTGAAATTTTGCCATCTCTAGTGAAGAAGGTTTAAATAGTGACAGAAGCTTTACAGCACAACACAGTCAGAGAAACAAGACACTCCATCTTGGGGAGATGACACATACCAACTTCTAGGCTTGTTATTGATGTCCTATCAGACACAACCACATTGGATTATCCTGACAGGAATGGTAACACACAGCACAGAAGGTGCAAACAGTCATTTTAACTCACTGCAGGAATACATGCACTCACACACTACACATTTTGAGGATGTTCTCATGCGGAAGGGACACCTATCAGCTAAAGGGAAGCATAAAGCATTTGTAGCCTTCTCAACACATGCCTGCCCCAGGCACTTTTATAAACAAACAAGCTACTTCTTGAAACAAAGGACTGAAGCTCAGACAAGTATTTATTGGGCACACACCTATTTAAATGCTGGTTTTGCTGCTGAAGAGAAGAAGGAATAAAAGTCAAGACCTTTTGAACTGAAGTCCTTGAAAAGCAAAGACTCATGAAACCACAGTGACTCTGAGTAAATGTCTTGTCTGAATGCTAATTCTTGACACTGAAAAAGTACATATAACGTCAACAATAGCAACAAGGAAAAACATGCAGGCTTTAAACAAACAAAAAGCCTCCAAAACCACCCTGAACCCTATGCGGTGTTGGAATACAATTACTTGCGTATATATTCTCAAGGAGCAGTTTTTATCAGTCACCGGCTGGATTACATTTTCTCAAATAAATAATTTGCATGTGTGTGACTTTCTATCACTTCATGAAAACAAAGTTATGTAAAAGCCGGTTATTTGCAGCATAACCTTTCTGAAGAAACCTCAGCTGATGTCAGGTAATTATTTGTCACCCGAATCTAATACTTTCCGCCCTGTGCCAAGTCATTTTCATGGGATCTGCAGGGTGTGATGTGGATCAGAAATACCTTCACCATCCGTCACTGCTGAAGATCACTGGAGCTGGATCCATCTGCCTGTGTTTACCCAGCAACCAGAGTCGCGTTGCTAATGCGAAGGTCGCCCCATGTGAACCCATCAATCAGCGAGCTGGCGTTTTCAGCCCTGTACCAATATCAGAAATAAGTTCAAGGGAACAGCTTTTAACCCTTCACTGTTTCTAAATGGCCAGATACATCTGACTTTCATGGAGGCAATTTTCAAAGTCCCATCCAAAGTGACCTTCAGTACGCAACTTAAGTGCCATACCTCCGAGATACCCCTGTGACCTGCCCATCCAAACCCGTAATTTTCCTGCTAAATACATGGCAATATATATAGCATAGCTAACTGAGCTGTAACTGCTGGATTTAAATTTCAAGAAAACTCCTACAGTATATGCTCTAAAATGATTACCAGCTATATTAAGAATACAGTTTAAACATTTCAATTCAAAACACAATATTACATTTAATGACAAGTGGCTTGTGATTTTCTGTAAGGTTTAAATGGTTCTTGTATTTGTTTATTCCTAATTTGATTTTTTTGGGAGGTCTATGTCAAGATTATAAATGTAGTCAGCTGCTCACTCATACTTTAAGGTAATGTGCTATGTGCCTTTTTGCTTTGTTACAGACCCATGCCTTCACGCTCTTTTTGTGATTAAAGGTAGCCAGACTAATTAATTCAAAAAATTATTTCTATTTCTAAATTGTCTGCAGACAGACTGGGATTTCCACTAATTTCTTTTTTGTCTGAAATCCTTCAATGGATGCTTTGTCCAAACATACCTCAGACTGTAAACTCTTCATAACTGACCTGCAATGACTAATCCAACCATCTCCTGTTCCAAGTACTGGGCTTGGTACAGTTGTGTGTCTGTGTGTGAGTTGGAGCCCTGAACAGAGAAGAAAAGATTTTGGTAAAGGTATGTGCTACAAAGATTCACAGTTGCAAGACCTGAAGTAGCTTATCTTGGAGCTTGTGGAAAATAAACATATCTAAAAAAGGCAAGATCTTCATGTACCACTGAAGTGTTCCACCTCTGGGCAATAGTTCATAGTAGTAGCTGAAATTTCCCAAGCAGTTGAGCTCAGAGAATGAAAAATACCAACTGAAACTGAGGAGTTAATTTTGTTTTGGGGCAGTCTACCTGCTCTAGGTGTATCCTGGCCTGGATGATGACTTTGTAAAATTTAAGCCTATGGAAGTGTCCTGAAGCATTCAGTTCAACAGTTGAGACAACCCAGATTATAGCTTAAGCTAATAAAAACTGATTTTTTAAGAAGTTCAACCCTGTTGTGTTCCCAATCTCTTTGTGGGGAGACAGTTAACTATGAAAAAATGCATAGCATTTCCCTATGTGTCCTAGGTTATTTCGCTACTTGTTTTTTATTTATTTGGCTGCTTTTGGTTTTTAATAAAACTGTTTTAAAACATGTACTTTTAAAAAAGGTTTATAATACAAAATGGAGCAATCAATTGAAGGCCACCTTGTTTTGAAAAAAATAACACCGTTTTTAAGTGATGCAGATTTTTGAAAACTTCCAAGAAATAAGGGGTTTATGGCATGTTTTTGCAGTGTCTGCCATTCGTGCTTGAGATCGTTAGCTTACATCAGATCTTGCCTGTATCGTTCCTTTAAAGTGTTGCAATGGGGAACGATTTTGGCTTCTTAGGTGTTTTGTTGCGTACACAAAATCCAGTGACAAGTCATCAGAATGCCTGTGATGAGATGGTGGTCTCAGCAGCTTTTTGCAGCGGCAGAGATGACAGTGTGAGGTGCTAATACAAGTCAGTGATTAATGGGATATAAGAACCCAGATAGATTAGACTGGATTAGGCATGCATATGCTTCATTTAAACTAAAACCATCACAAAAAAGGAAAAAAAAAAAAAGAAAAAAAATATTCCTGTGTTTTGTTGTCTTGCCAGAGACCAAGATCCAAGTCACTCTCTTGCTTTTTAGTGGCAGGGAGCTCTGACACAAGGAAGTCTTCTGTAGCCTGGCAAATCATGATCTCTAAGCCTGACCTCTTTCTGTCTACTACCTGTTTTATACCTGTTGCTACAGCAGCAAAGACAGAAAAAGGAACTAGCAGCAGGTTCCAGGGTGAACCTGGCCCTGGCTGTATTTCATGTTATACTGGTGGAGACAAAGGTGGAGTTTAAAATCAACCAACCCATTTAAGTAGTCACTCCTGATACAGTAATGTGCTTTATATGGTGTTAACTGAAGGTAGTAAAGAACCGTTGCTTTATTTTTCATTCAAAAAATTGAACAAATATTAATCAGTTGAAGATGATCCATGCTACACCAGCAGTAGCTCAGTGTAGCACTATTAAAACCAAACAAAATTCAAGCTGTATCACAGACATACTTACTGTGCCTCATTTTTCCACAGATGAAATGGGGACCCAAGGCTTAGCAGAGTTTGCAGTTTGTAGGAACCTGTGGTACGGATTGTAGGAATTCATGGCTATGTGATACCATGCACTGGGACATCAAATGGTTTCCTCCTTATAGACTCCTCCAAAGTTTTTCCTTCCCTATAGGACCACTACGACAGTCCTCTTACGAGCTAGAATTTCCTGTTCTTCTGCTAGCTCATACATCAACCTCAACAAAGCTGCGTCCATGCAAGCATGGTTTAAGCTGCCTCTTCCTTCATGAAACAAAATGCACTAGTTGGGTATCTTCCTATTATTTCTGTGGACACTTTAATTTGAAATACTATCAGGTTTTATTTTTAAAAAATCCTGTGTATTTTCTTTTTTTTGCCAAATCATGCTCTCCACTTTCCTCTTGGTGCTTAAATACCGAGTGACTTTAATGGAACTGCTGAGATAAGGAATATGGAAGATTAGCGTGATGCAGCTCCTTACATGAACAAGAGAAGTGTGCTTTGGCCTTTGGATGTTTTCCCCCTTGCCTGCTTCAAGGTCTTGGTAAGTCCCTGCCAAGTCAGAGACCTTCATATCCAACACGTTGTAATCCAACATTGTTTGATCCCAGGAACATACCGAGGGGCTTGCTCAGAGAAACCTGGCTCAGCTAAAGAAAGAAGCACATTAATAAGCACCTTGGCTGGGTGTCTCTACCATGGCTAATACAAAGGAGTTCATGGATGTGGACCTCATGGATGTGGACCGGGATGACAGCTGCCGGTTCAGTGCAGAGACCCCACTGGCAGGGATTTGTGTGAAGCAGAAACCAGTAACAAACCAACAGGCAGTGCCACGCATCTGGACCAAAGCACTGATACACTGCCAACACTTCGGCAAAAGTCTCCTCCAAAGCTTTTTTACCACAACTGGAAAGAGAAACAAAAACATTTGTGAATGCTCTACTGCTGAGCTCTGTCTCGCTGGTGGCGTTCACAGGTGTGCTCAGAAGATACACAGACCTGTCTATAGCGCAGCTTAGGCTTGAGTGCACCAAAGAAAGGATGAGAAATTAACTGTACCCTCCTTCTGCTCCAGCATCTGAACGTGAACCTGGAGCTTCCCACTGCCTCTGAGTACCCCTGTCCTGGACAGCTGTGATGAGCATTGTGGGAGCAGTGAGGGATGTCACAAATGGGAACCGTGCCGAGGTGCCTCAGGTCAGCGTGGAGGTACCTCAGCACAGCTGCGGGATGGCAGAGGATCCAGCTCCTGCCATCTCCCCAGTTCCACAATGCCCTTTGCAGTCTGGTGGGAAGAGGGCAGTAAAGGGAAGAGAGAGCAAAGGGAGCGTTTAGAAGTGAATTAGTTAAAAAGTTACTCTCTGTGTGAACCTGTCAATCTTCTGTAGAGGGTTAGGCCCACTGGGGTGAGGAAGCCCAGACGCGCACACACACATACACACACACTTTCACATAGTATCACTAAGGCCTTGCAGTTAATTATAGCTCTGAAATCTGACAGAGAAAAATTAGAGGGGAGAGGGACAGCTGCGGGATCCTGGGGTGTAGAGTCTGATTTCCAATGTAATCTGCAGCCCACCAAAGATCTTCACTTTGGAAAAATAAAGTTCAGCCATTTCTAGTCCCTGCCTGCTGCTTTTCCATTGCCTCATGTGTGCTGTGAACCTCTGAGCTCCTAGCAGGATCCCCATTAGCAGCAGCCTGGCCCATGCTAAGCAATGGTGGCTTGTGCCAATGAAAAATACATGTAAGTCAGGATTGCGCAGACCTCCTTCTTTTCTTTCTACCCTGCTTTTCTTTCTAGGTTGTTGCAGAAGACAAGTCAGGAAGACTAGTGCTAGTTTCTTTCTTCCTAGGTCTGCCTGCAAATCTCTCCTAAACCTGGATTTAAAATGATGTTGGCAAGTTTTACCCTTTTCCAGTCACACGTCATTTGGCTCTTTTGGCCTCCAGAGCCGGAGTCTCCAGAAACAATCCTGTTGATCCCACATTTTGAGGATAAGGATAGTACAAGGTCTGTGTATTGCATCTGCCTCACTTTGGAGCATGGGAGACTTCAGGGGGTCTTGCTGCCCATCCTGAATCTGCTTACCTGCTTGCATGTAATGATCTCATTTTACAAAAAATTGAGACCCCATACAGTGGTTGCAACATGAGCTGAAAGGGTGAGTCCAAAGTTTGCACAAAGCTGGGATGACTGTGTTTAAGGTTGGTACCTCTGGTCTGGGTTACAGTGGTTTGAGAGTCATTTTAATGTACACAGGCAAATAATAACTCCTCAGAGGTCTAAGGTACAGACAGGAGTTGCGATCGGGTCTCCATTACAGGGTCAACACCATTGTTGTATGCAATCGTAACTTTTAATGAATCTTGGAAGGACAAAGAAGCTCCAATGAACTGGAAAATACTAGTGATGTGCCAATGCTTGAAGAGTAAATGTGGTGGGGAATTATAGGCTGCTGAGCTTAACAACAACCTGAGGCAAAAATCATGTACTGGCTGATCAGAAGATGGAAAATCCTACACAACTTTAATAACTTCTTTAAGTTAGGAATTTATCATAGCAGTTCCTTCTTTAGTATTACCATTGTTTACCAGTATTTTCCACAGAAGATTGATTTAAAACATCTATACCAGCTTAACGTCTTGCTGTACAACCAGACATGTATTAAATGCGATTCAACTTCAACATAAGAATAAAGTGCAAACCCCACATATAACCAGACCCCAGACTGTGCTAGAGCTCATTAGAAGTTAAGCACAATGCAAAATATCATGTTTATTTTGAAATCTAGTACAAATTATTTTTAAATTGTATAATCATGGTTAATCAAATTCTCATTTCCCCATTCATAGCCACTCATCCAGAATACACTACAACTTCACAGAATCACAGTATGGCAGGGGTTGGAGGGGACCACCGGAGATCACCTAGTCCAACCCCCCTGCCAAAGCAGGTTCACCTAGAGCAGGCTGGACAGGAACACATCCAGGCAGGTTTCTAATATCTCCAGAGAAGGAGACTCCACAGCCTCTCTGGGCAGCCTGTGCCAGTGCTCTGTCACCCTCAAAGTAAAGATGTTTTTCCTCATGTTGAGATGGAATTTCCTGTGTTCCATTTTGTGCCCATTGCCCCTTGTCCTGTCACTGGGCACCACTGAAAAGAGTCTGGCCCCATCCTCTTGACACCAGCCCTTTAGGTATTTATAAGCATTGATGAGCTCCCCTCTCAGTCTTCCCTTCTCCAAGCTAAACAGACCCAGGTGTCTCAGCCTTTCCTCATAACAGAGGTGTTCCATTCCCTTGATCATATTTGCAGCCCTCCACTGGACTCTCTCCAGCAGTTCTCTGTCCTTCTTGAACTGGGGAGCCCAGAACTGGATGAAATACTCCAGGTGTGGCCTCACCAGGGCAGGGTAGAGGGGGAGGATGACCTCCCACGACCTGCTGGCCATGCTCTTTTTAATGCATCCCAGGATGCCATTGGCCGCCTTGGCCACAATGGCACATTGCTGGCTCATGGTCATCCTGTTGTCCACCAGGACTCCCAGGTCCCTTTCCACAGGGCTGCTTTCCAGCAGGTCAGTCCCTAACCTGTACTGGTGCATGGGGTTATTCCTCCCCAGGTGCAGGACCCTACACTTGCTTTTGTCGAACTTCATGAGGTTTCTCTCTGCCCAACTCTCCAGCCTGTCCAGGTCTTGCTGAATAGTGGCACAGCCTTCAGGTGTGTCAGCCACTCCTCCCAGTTTTGTGTCATCAGCAAACTTGCTGAAGGTACCCTCTATCCCTTCATCCAGGTCATTGATGAGTATGTTGAACAAGACTGGACTATCCTAGACAGCTACAGTCAGGGATAGAATCATAGAATCCTTTAAGTTGGAAAAACCTTTAAGATCATCGTGTCCAGCTGTAAACCTAACACTGTGAAGTCCATCATTAAACGATGTCCCTAAGTGCAACATCTATGTTTTTTAAATACCTCCAGGGATGGTGACTCAACAACTCATTGGCCAAGCAGGCAGTCATCTTTAGGTGAAGCAGCTGAACACATTATCAAACCCATTTCCTTCAACCAAACTTTCAACAGAGCTCAGCTGGCATAACATTAACCAGAGCTAACCTGCTGCAGTAAACCAGGCAGGTTAGTTAAAATTACCTTTACCATTTACTTGAGCCATAACAGTCTGACTTTGCCCTCACACAAATATCCAAAGAGCTGTTTTGCCAGCTCTCTGGAGTAGACAGTAAGCAGCAGCATGGGTGCAAAGGTAGATTAGATTTCTCAAAGCCTTGTCCAGCTGTGTTTTGAAAATCTCCAAGGATGGAGATCTTAGAAAAGCCTAAGGTGACATTTCTTCCTTCACAAAATATCCATTCCCCTTTGGATAGAACATTTCCCCTTTGCTGGGCTCGTAAGAATAAAATCCTCTCTATCCATGCACTGATTTACAGCCTCTTCTGTATTCTGCTGGCTTTGCAAAACAATCCCTTTCCTGTTAACCCATGCCTGGGGGCACGGCCCAGGGGACAAAGATACAGTAACCTAACATCAGCACCCACGTGGTCTTTGCAGGTCCCACTTAACGTGGACATTTTCTCTGGGTCAAAAGTTTTTCTTGCAGCTGATAATAGCAAGGCAAGAAGCCTTGTTCCAGTTATAATTGCATAGCTAGATGATGGTGGACGGCACACGTCACCTATCCATATAGTTCCAACTTTAATGCAGTCACGATGATAGCTAGCCAGTTAGGTGGTTTCACCTCTCAAGAATGCTTTGGAATTGCCAGATGGAGGCTCTAGTGAAAGGCAAAACACCGTGAGCCTTATTCCCCACTAACTTACCCCTTTATGTCATTCTAGAGAAAAACTATTGAAGGTGTAAAGACAGCCTAAGCAAAGCAGGGAATCTGGCACTGTAGGGCGGCTATTGGGACCACTGAGAGCCAGAGTTCCCAGAAAAGCAAGTCTGTGATGCGTCCCGAGGCAAATCAGGGCTGTGCACGTCTTTGCTGCTACGTTGCATTGAAACATTGCTTTGGAGACCTGAGTTAACGGGCAATACTTGATACCAGGTCCAGAGCGCTGACAGACCCCATAGCCATAAAGCTGCTTAAGCACTTGCTGTTTTCTCCATCAGGGCAGAAATTGCTCCCTATTTAACTGTTTACACCACAGCCTAGAGAGAATGCAGCCTGAGAAATTACTGAGTATTATAACACCGTAGTTATCCCACAGCTCAGCTGCTCTCATTTCTGCTTGCCTTTGTTTCCTTCCCTTCCCCTCAACCCCTTCATTCTTCTGGCTTACCCACCATCCATTCATTTTCTCTTCTTGGTATTTTTTCTCCTATGCCTCCTTTTTTACTCTCTTTCTCCAAACCACTTCTCCTCCCCTCCCCCTGCCCTGCATTTTCTGGCAGGGTTTTGGACTCTGAGTTCAGTTTTATTCTTCCCTGGAGAAATGACTTAATGCCTTGGCTTTAATGAGCAGTTTGCTAACTGTGATCCCTTGCTGCTTAGTCTGTGTGGAGATGTGCATGCCAGTAATTGGGAGCCCCATTTTTCTTCTGCTTTGCTTTTCTTCTTGCCCCCTCCCTTCTTTTCCCCAGTCTCATTTAGCCATATGATGGTTGAAGAGAGCGAGTCAGACAACTTGGTAAGACCTTTTGTATTAGATCACTGCTGTTCAGGCACTCAAGAGAACAAGCTCAACAGCTCAGGGAGCACGGACTACAACAGGAATGAGCCTCCCGAGTATATATAAGGTTTCACCTGTGGGGATATTTTCCCATTTATTTTGCAAGCAGATTAAGCTGCCCATGGATTGCATGTGCTCTGCATTGTGGACACTGCTCTGGGTTGCCATCTGTGGAGGCATCTGTCAGCTGAGCCCTGCTTTCCCAGAGCTTTGGCTGGCTGAAGCCAGTCTGTTCACCAACAACTTTCCAATGTTCCCAGCTCTGACCAATTCCCCTCTACCTCATAAACACAGGATTTCTCTAAGTTTTAAAGGCCCTCGGGTGCCCTAACTTGATCTGTTCCGTTCAACCACTTCCTGTAAACAGACATTTACGGTAATTTTAGAGGCCACCAGGGCCCCTTCTCTATTCAAAGTGAACCTTTGCTCCCAAACGTCTAGACTTTGACCTCCCCTCTCCCCAGCTTTCATGCTCAAACTCTGCCATGCTTCAAACTCCAGTGTTTGCCTCTGAAGTGCCTGGTTCAGGCCCTCTGGTTCTTTCTTGCAGTCTTCACAGCTGCTCAACACCCTACTTGTGAGACGTGAGAAGTCACCAGCAGAGTGGTAGTCGGCAGGACTTCCTTGCACAAAGTAGTCACAAGGCACCCCACCAGCAAGAGGCCAAGCTTCAGTGCGCTGCAGCTCCCTATAAAACAGAGGCTGAGAATACAGAAGGGACCTTGGCTGCAGCTGGCAGAAAGTGACGGGCTTTTAAAGTCATTTTAGTGCCTGAAAAAGCTCAAGAACACAAAGTTTCTTGATGAAAGAGCCACTGATGTTTCTAAAGCTGTAGTTCACATGTCACCAAACCACAGAATTAGCCACATCCTAGAGGTATCTGCATGTCTCTTTTCAAAGTCACCTAGTTGCTGCTGTCCTGTAACACTGGGCATCCTCCTGGCTGCTTTCTTGGGATCCACCAGGGCCTAATGCTGGGTGAAACTGCATGTGCACCACCCAAATGGATGGTCACTGTGGCAGTGCCAGTGCCAGCATCTATCCATAAAATCCAGCTAGCTTTCGTTCATTGCTGTGTGCCATGCCATGGTTGCATCCAAGTCCCTGATTCATTGTCTAGTCTGGGAGCCATGTGCAAGACATTTATTCTGGGTGTGTTCCCAAGAGCTGAACATGACAGCAATAAGTATTTCATTATTGCACGGCCTGGACTCTCTGTCTTGAAAGCGCAGATTTTCCTTGTGTCATTCAATACCACATCCTACCTTCCAAGCCGTAAGTTGATAACAAGACCTAAAGCCACTATTAATAGAATACAAAATTAAAAACATTATAATCAACCTGTTAGCTAAGCTGATCAACAGTGGTCAGTCAGGTCTACAAAGTCCCTTGCACTCATACTTGGCTCTGCAAGTTTAACCAGGATGTCAGCAATGCTGATCTCAGGAGCCAGTCAACTCTTTTATTCTAGTGATTCCACAATGGGGGGCCACTGCCCCTCAGACTGCTGCTGCTGTTGCCTGGTGCTCTGTATCTCACTCTCTTTGGGAACTGGATAAGGTGACTACTGTCCTCCCGCAGACTCAGCCTGTCACAGACTCCTATCATCATGGATTAACGCATCATTTTCAAGAAGCAGAGGCAGTTTCCAACACCATGAATCCCATCTTTCTTTTTTGCCCCCCTTATTTGATTTTTTTTTTTTCACTCTGGCAGGTCTTTAGTATCTGACATCAGTTTCTAATTGTTTGGGCCATCCTTGGCTTTAGTTTTCTACTCAGCAAAACATCAGAGGGTGACAAGCCATGCTGACAATCCTCAATTTAACAGAGATAAATATGGATCAGAGTCTGACTAAGCATTCTTCTTTAGTTATTTTTACACCATTTCCCACCCATCTGTTCCATTGGGAATAATAGAAATTAGTAGTTCATGTCCAAACCCCAAATTCACTTGCAACTATTTGAACTCATGGCCACAAATTGGCATTAATTTATCAGACCTCACTGCATCAGTAATGCTATGTAAAAGAAAATTGGATTTGACAGCTGCTTAAATTGCAATGGCATACACTAAGCGTATCTTATGTTGGTTAGAACAGTAGTGCAGAACAAGTACATAGCGTTTTTGCAGATAAGACAAATAAACATGTGCTTACTTTTCCCCATGGGGCAATTACTCTTTTGCTAAGGGAAATGTCTCCCTGCTCTTTTATACTTTTTAATGGCCTGGTTTTTTTTCCTGTAGTACCTTAGGACTCAACAACCTCACACCTTTAAACAAAATTCCACCTTGTAATATGATCTTACCCTCAAACTGATGTAAGGGGCTGTCCTAGTCATTGTCAACTAGTATTTTGAAGAGTACCCCCAGTTGTAGCTCTAGCAATCAGAGTTCGTGTTTCATGTGAGAGCTACCATGTTTTTGGTTTTACTTTGTTTTATTTTAAACCAAATATCATTTGTTCTATCTAGTTCTCAACTTTGCTCCACTGTTCTTCAATTTAATGTTCTAAAACATCCCTGAAACCACTGAATCTTTCCCAGCTTTGTCTTTAATTTTCAAATTGTACTCTTGTACCTAAAAAAGAAATGTGTGTATTGTACAGCACGAGAGGTTACTGGGTCCCTTTTGGCAATGTTAGGAAGGCTTTATGGTCAGTTTAGCTAATGCTGGCCTCCCATAAATAAAGAAGTGAAATTTTACACCTGTGGACTGGGGCCAAAGCCGCTTTCTCTATTTGAACATGCTGACGCTCTGTTTTTGTTGGTGTGTATGACATATAAGCCACGGGTCTCCAGCTCTGACCACACTGGTATACGAAAGCCATACTGATATCTTCCCCTCAGAGGCATCTGTGGACAAGTTGCTTTTGCATTTACTGTCATAGTCTCCTGGGACTCCAGCCTCTTTCATTAACTCCTTCAGCTTTGCCAGCTGTTGAAAGTTTGCGTTCTATGTCTTCTGGACATCTCTCAGTGGTTACTTCCTACGTTCCTTTCTGAGCTTCATGAATACGTCACCCTTGACTACTTTCTCTGAGACTTCTTCTATTGCAGGTGTTTGTTGATCCGTCAACACTCTGCGTGCCTGTGATCTTCAAGTAAATGAGCTAGTTACAAACTTTCCTATGCAGTACACTGGTCCAAGAAATCTCTCTGTGGCTTCCTTGTCTCTTGGGGCAGGAATATCAGTGTTTTTCTGACCATCCTGAGATCTGTCATCATGCCTTACTTCTTTAATATGTCATACCACTCTTTTTTACACTACAAAGAATTTATATTTGTAATTTTTTTCAGTTTTACTCCAGCAACATGAGCTCTTTCTTAAGATGCTTGAGGACCTGGTCATGCTCTTCTGCTATTTTTCCCCAGGTCAAAATGATATGCAGGACCTATTACCCTCTCTACCATCCAAAATTCACCACATTGTCTTAGTGAAATACCTGGAATACCGAAGACAGCCCAAATCACAGCCTGCAGAAACTGTGTCTCCCGAAGAGTGTGCCGAACCTGCATAAACATGTGCTTTGTATTTTGAGGGGGTCTTGCCAGAATCCTGCTGGGGCATCTAGCATAGAAAATATTTGGCATCAGCTACATCCCCCAATATTTTTCTTCTTCCAGGTAAAGGAAAACTTGCCTTTTTACATTTTGAGTTTTTTGAGGATCCAAAGTTCATCAGATGTACTAACAATCTCACTTCTGTCATCCCCAATACATTTCTCAGCATGACTAGCCTATCCGAGAACTTCTCTAAGCTTGTTTTAAGGCAAAAGTTTTCCCATTGCAACGTACCATCTAACTGTTGTATACTTTCAGCCATATTCTTTGCTGTGATGACAGCTTCTCAAACTCTTCCCCAGTTCCTTGTTCTCTNGGGTGACCCCTCTACGCTTTTCTGCTTCCAACCCTCCTACGGGGCAAGTAACAAGGTTGGCTGGCCTTGGCTGTTATAGCAGTAAGTATAAGGAAGAGCCTCTCTGCATACCATCCCTAGGCATCAACTATAAACATCGGTCTTACCATTCTAAGAGTGAACAGTTTCTGCACAATATGCTGTTAATTTCAGCAGTTAGAAGAGGCCTAGCTAAAAAGTAAAATTACTGAAGAGAAAGTTGGTTCTGTTTTTCCTCAAACCAGGACATCTTCCTCCAATAAAGACACCTTGCTGGAAGACTAAAGGATCAGTCCATCTCTAATCTAATAAGAGTTGCTCTTCTTCTTTGTACTTTTTTGTATTCAAGATTTCAAATTTGTAACATAAAAATCTAGCTCATATATACCTTTCAGTGGAGGTAATATCACTACATTTTTACTGTCACCTATGTGTAGACAATTTTTGACAGCTGTTGTCCAGCACAAAAGTATATGTCTCTCGTTGGTTGGCGAGTCCATTTGTCTTGAGTTACATCAAGAACAGCCATTGATCCTATGAAAAAGCCATCTATGTACTGCTACCATTATCCTCACGTCCATACTGTGGATGCTCTGTTGGAATATGCAATGCATAGAAAAGTGACAGGAGCTGTTGCTTTTGCATTTTTTCCTCTTCCATCAGAAAAAGACTGTCACAGTGTGCACTTTGATATGTTGTATTTGCTTGACTCTGGCTGAACCCTGCACGCCTTTCTGCTTCTGCTCATTTTTTTCCCCAACATAGTTCAAATCTCTGTCAGTTTGCATATCCTTCCTTCCTTCCTCCCCTTCAGCATCATGCCGCCCTCCAATATCATGTTCTGCACACACCTCTACAGCCTGAACAACCAACCTGTGTGCGGTCCTCGTTGGGTGCTTGGTGATCTGCACTCTACCATCCTGCTTTATTACCTAAGTATGTTCCAGAAAACATCCAGGCAAAGTATGACAACAAAAGTAGTCACCAAAGCCCTCTTTTATCCACGAACACCTTTGATTTATATTAAATTGCTTGTTAGATGTGGCTGTTTTTCATCCTGAAAACTATTTGCTTTGCCAGCTCACTTTTGTTACCCTACGCTTGTTCACTTAAAAAGGGTATTTCCAATTTCTGAATCATTGCCTGACCTTTTTATAACTAGGAAGGACAGCAAAGCAATTTCAAGGCAGAGATGCAAATCCTTCTAGAAAACACTTTGGAACTAATTTCATGACATGTTGATCTTCCCTAGATTTGGTAACTTATCTCTAGGGAGCTCCAGACTGAGCTATGCATAGCCCTTTGTTGAGTGTTCAACGTAGTTCCTGGTTTCCTGTCATTTTTTGTAACTGAAATCTATTACAGTCTTAATTACATTAGCCACTGTTAAGCATATCAAACCATGGAACTTGGGGTTTTTTTCTTAATAATTTGGAAAATTGAATTTAGCTTTTAACATGACAACATCAGCTAAAAGATTACTAACTGTGATTCAGTAATTTATATACAAGCTGCCACATAGCTACTGCTAGTTTAGTCTAGCCTTGAAGGATAATGAGAAACTTACTTCTCTCACACAGTAGATTACTTGTAATCTGCTTGAACTTTATAGCGTATAATTGCTGACCTCAACCATATCATGGTGGATCTGCTTCATGATTACATCAAGACTTGAAAGTTTTAAAGATGGTATAAAAACAACATGAAAAAAATGCCTTAAAATCCAGGCATAATAGATTTTTAAAGCTGAATTTCATGATTTTTAACACTGTGAGCATTTACTTGAGTGTGCGGAAACTATTCTTGTGTACAAATACATGTGCATTAGCAAAGACCCTAATGATAACCTAAACTGAAGTGAGCTCCTGTCTTAAGATTTTCTAATAGGATTTGTCACTGCTCTGCTTGTTTCTAATTGATTTTCAATCATCACTAACTAGCAAAGGTATGGGTAGAGGCTTCTGATCTCATTTGTTCTCAGCCATTGTTCATATTGCAGCGTAACAGGCTTTCACAGTCTTCTGTAAGGGAATGCTTACGTCTGAGCAGATCTAAGTAAAACTTTATGGTGCCTGAAACAGCTCAAAGCAACATTTGTGTCAAACAGAAAGGCTAATTCCTGTAAACTCAGACATTAAATTCCAACTTTTGAGCAGCAATAAAGGTGACTGAATTACATTGATTGTTCCTCGTAGACTGCCCAATGCACTGTAGGATGGCTGGAGCATTTCTGTCTTGTGTCCTGGTGGCTCGGAGCATTCTCCAGTGGGCTGTATACCTTGTCTGCAGTCTGGTCACAGCTTCCTCTCCAACCTACTGTCAGAGTTCATCATCAGTCACATTTCACTTTGAGATGATGTAAAGATGGCTGCGCATTCTTTCCAGATTTTTTTACTCCCAACTTCCCTGGTATTCTCGGGGCACCTGAGGAGGATTATAGTCTCAAAGTTGGCACAAGACTTAAAGTGACTGCAATTAGCAACATAACAGACAGAAGTATAAACCAATAATGCTCTTCAACCACATGCATAAGTCTCTGAGATTTTCATTCAGTGGACCAAAACGTACCTATACGCAGTGGGTTTCATACTGGATGTTTTGTATTCTTGTATCTATTTTTGGATAAAAGAGAGGAGGAAAGAGAAGCATGTCTTCCATAGTGCACTGGAGAGACTAACATGGAAACTAGCCTTAGATTTAGAAGTGACATAGCAATGTGTCTGTTAATGAGAACAGTGAGTTTTTCTACCTCTTAGGGAAACTACAAGATTATTTCTGTTTGAAGATTTACTTGTGCCCAAATACATAGCATTAATAATACATTACAAGTTGGAACTATGAACTCATGTCTGTGCACCTCTGACCAGCTACATTTGAACACCAGTGCCACAGCTGAGCCATAAAAGTACTTCCACAAAGGCATAACTCTACTCCATAGTATTATTACAATCACACTTGTAAATCTATAAAAAAAATATCTTCAAGGACAGAAAGTCAAGGGCACAAATTTGGGAGCTGCTTATGCAATGCTAAGGTGTGATCACAAACTCATTTTCCCACAGGATGCCTACCACCAGCTTGCAAGAAGGCCCCAGGGCCCCACCTCAGGGGGAATCCAGGCTGAGTAGTGACAGGAGCTTTCTTATGCAGGATGCTCACATCATCTGCTGTGGGAGCTGACAGGCATTAAGCAAAGGAAGCAGAGAAATATAACAAGATACCCTTTAAACATTACAGATTTTCCTAAGTTACCAGAAACAATGCAGGAATTAAAAAAAGGAGAAAAAGTTTGGGTCACTGTCGCGGTTTGGCCTCAGCCGGCAACAAAGAAACACGCGGCCGCTCACTCAACCCCCAGGGCAGTGGGGGAAAATCAGAAGAAAAAGGCAAAACTCATGGGTTGAGATAAAGGCAGTTTAACACAACAGCAAAGGAAAAAGGAGAACAACAACAATAGCACTGATGGAGGAATGTACACACACAGTTACTGTACCAGCGCTCCCCGACCCGACCCCGGGCAGCCCCAGCCAGCTCCCAAGCCCGACTTTTCCTCCCCCTCCCTGGCCAGCTCCCCCCTATGGACTGGGCATGGCGTCACATGGGATAGAATACCTGTGTCCCAGGGCCAGAAAATCAACCCTATCCCTGCTGGAACCAGGACAGTCACCTACCAGACTGGGCTGACTACGCTCACAGCCTCACCTCTTATCATTTGAACCCACTATCTGAACAGTGGGCTGCTATCCTCACTTGACCCCCTGCTTTCCCACTCCCACTCCACAGCCTGCATCCTGCTCCTGGAGCCATCTCTGTTCTGTCTGCACAGCAGGCATGAGCCCATGGGTACACTAAGGGCTATCTCTAGACTAACTGTGATGCTGAAAAACTGCCTGGTCCCTGCTGCACCCTGTCACTGGAGACACAAGCAAAGAAGCTGGCAGCAGGCGAGAGGGGAGAAAGTGGGGGAGAGGGGAAGGAAAAGTGGAAACCTCTCTCCCAGTGAATCTGCAGCATGCCCAGAAAACTATTGGGTGTTCAGAAGACAAAGCTGCCAGTGTCTGAAAAACCTCCTGTTCAGGAATTACTAATTTAGAAGCTAGTATGTTGGTCAAACGTAGAAGAATTTTCATGGGGACAGGGAAAAGCACATACCATAAATAAAGGCACCGGCCCTATGCCAAATTTCAAGCCCTTACTTCAAAGCTCGGAGTTTCTTAATGAAATTTCCCTCCCTCTAATCTCATGTTTGGAAACTGTTGTTCCAGTTTAGCTGAAACAGTTGATCCATCCTCCCAAAATCATCATTAGGTAGATATCTGGCATGGAAATCTTCCACCTGTACTGTTTGTATGTGGCAGTGCATTTCATGGGGAAGTGCTTTAAAGGAGTATAGCTTTGGAAAGTGTAGAACATCATTGTTAATGGTGAGATGTGTCATGCCATGAGCCGTGAAAATTATTCAAGAAGCTTCACAGGCCTTCATGGAATAAGTTGCAAAGTAGAGAGGGAATGATCCTGAAAGCATAAACTTACTTGCTTAGGATTATAAAGCAAACTAACAAAAGAGCTTTGAATAAAATTGCTGAGGACAGTTTCCCAAGCTTTTTTTCCCAATGTATATGAACTTTTAAGACTAAAGCCTCCTCATCTTGCCTCCTTTTTTAGCCTCTAAGACACATTTAGATAGACAGCTGTACATCTTGAGTGTGGTGGTTGCTGTGATTCCTGCATCTTGTATTTGCACATCTAGAAGAAAGTGATTTCTGCCTAACGTAAGAATTTGACACTGTAGTAGGGTGTCCTCAACCCCAGCTACATCCATCAAATATCCAGTTCTCTTTTTGGGACCCACGCAAATCCTTCGCCTTGCCCTACTATGCCTGTAGCTACAGGGTAACCATAGCACAATCCCTTCATTTGACTGCAAAAATTCATGTTGCGACTCATACAGTTAAGATGTGCCTCCTTAAACCATGCATTGGTTCAGGGGAAGCAGAGATGGCAGCAGGGAAGACTAATGCACTATGCAAAGAGAGGAGAGAGGAGGCAAACTGTCCTTCACCAGCAAGTGGAGGAAAACAGCTAACCACAGAGCGGTTTCCTCAAGCAGGGCTAAAAGTCCAATGGAATTATCACCACAAGAGTAGCTCTGGCAGGAACTACAAAGGGGAATTGTAAAAATTTGTTAATGCTGCCCTGGTGAGCAGAGGAGGCTAAGCACAAGGGATGAGCCGTCTTATGGTTCTGAGACTGTCTGTCTTAGTTTACTTCACCTTAGTCTTTAACAGAAAAGAAAGGTCACCAAAAAAAAAGCCCAAGATCATAGAATCTGCAACTTCTACTGTGTAAGCTGAAAGTGTCCCGGAAGGTTTTATCATGCAGCTGGCTAGCGTGGTGCTTGGGGCTGAGGGCTGGGACAGGCAAAAGGGTTGCCTCGTGGAGGAATGCTGGAAAGAACACAGGCTTACTATGTCTTTTCTTCCACTATTTCTGGCTTTTCCTAGGCTATAAAATCACATCATTTAAAGAAAGAAAAATCACGAAGCACCAAAAAATGGATCCAAACTGACTTTCCAGTCACAAACAGGTCAACACAAGCCAACTGGCATGGCCACTGTGCAGCTCCCCATAGCCCTAATTAGCTACTTCTCTTTTCCAGTTTGCTCAAATGATCTAATGGCGCTTCTGCAAAAGGCGATTCAGAGAACGTCTTTCCCCATGTAGTTATTTATAAAATGTCATCTCAAGCTCAATAGCTAATGAACCTCAACCTGCACTGAGTTGAGCAAGGGTGATTTCATCTTGCCTCAACCTTCTCTCCCTATCTGTGCCCAGTAAATGTCAGGAGTTTGTTTATACTAGTAGTGCCTTTTCTCTCTGAAGCTGAAACTCTTCTGAATGTGTCAGGAGTATGGGAAAACACAAAAAGAATTTCTCTGGCTTACAAAAAGTGCTAAGCTTAACTCAATGGTATCTAATAACAGCAATGCCAGTATGACTGGCAGCTGGCCAGGGTCCATACTGACTTCGGTGCTTAAACACAGCAACACATGCTGAGGCCTCTTTCTTTGGCTAAGTCTGAAGACTTTTGCCTCACACCCAGTCCACATTGCGCTTGGCATGAATGAGTGGGGAGACACTGTGAGGTCTGGACATAATGGGATCTCCGTCTGCAAGTCTCTCTTTCTCCAGAGTGACCCCCTCCCCCTCCACCATTCTTTTCTGCAGATTTAATTTTCTGTAAAGTTCACACTTTCCATCTCAACAGCCAGGATATACAAACATGAGCTCAGCTTCCACCAAGCTCAGCTTGACCAAACTAGAAAGGAGATCTTCTGTTATTGTTGTTGCAGAGGAAAGCTTCTCAAATGGGAAGGTGTGAGACTGGGGGGCACAGGAATTACCCCCTGTGTACCACCACCTCTGACAACACTGACTGCCTGAGCATGGCAAACAGCAGCAAGTGAGGGAAGCAGTCAGATGATGAGGGCAATCCGGTCCAGATTCAGAAAAGCAGGAATTTCCTTGCAGCAGCTCCCTAGCTTCTGGCAGACTGACACCACCCCCCTGTCCGAAGGCCAGAGCCCACCACCCTGCAATGCCCTTGACATTCTCCCATTAAAGCATTTTCTGCTCCTGGAAGATGGGGGGAAAATTCTTCCTCTCCCATCCGCTGGACGCTTTCCAGACAATGAAACACTGCACACTAGATGCAGAGCAGGAATGGTGGAAAAATACCACCAGTGTTTGGAAAGGAGCTAAATGCTCCTTCACTTTTGCCAGGACCAATGGAGAAAAGATGGGCTGGAGCTGCAAAACTTGTGACCCAGTTGTTTCAGAAACACTGGCTAACAAGAGACATCCCTCCATGCAAAGGGACATTTTTGTTATTTGTCTGGTCAAGACTCCTCTGTAAGTAGACAAAACAGCGCTCTCACTAAGACTGCTGTGGGTCATGTACTAGCAACCTAAGTGACTGGTTTGAGGCAGCGTAGCTTCAAGGAACTGCAGCTTTGAATCCCAGCAGAACCCATTAAGCAGTTTATCCTCGGACAGATAAAATGCCGATCATGTAGTTACTGCACTCAAATCTTCTCGATGAGACCTCAGAGACTGAGCTCATTGCTGGGATTTGCGGAAAGTAAAGACCTCATGATGCTAGTGGTCTAGCAGACCACTAACTTCTAGAGCAGAAGTTTTCCTCGGTGACTCTGATTAAGTTTTTTTCCAGATTCCCTCCTGTGCAGTTGTGTGCTATCCTGTGCAGTTTCTTTTATGGCAGCCCAGCCTACAGAATAGTTACGTGCGTATGCTGTGCTCTCTGCAATGGTCCTCTGAGAGGAACCCACTCCAGAAATATACAACACATTTATAATCAGATCAAACAGAGAAGGTGGTGTTTTAAGATTCAGAAAGCTCAACAGAGAAAAGGTTTTCTGAAAAAAAAAAAAAAAAATTCCTTTCATTTCAGATCAAAGGAGCAGAGCGGGAGGAAGTTTTTCTGCTGAAAAATATACTTTTGTCAAGAAAGTCTGTGCCTAGAAACGATCTCAGTTTGCAGATGTATTTTTAGTGTGTAACTTTCCAGATTAATTCAGTGTGGCCATTTTTACTGTCTTTTTTTGTTTATTTCCTGTTGTTATGCAATTTTCAGGCATTAGATAATTAGGCTGTCACTTCCTCCTTCCTTTTTCTTTCCTAATTTTCTCCCTTCCCTCCCCATCCTTTCTCCACCAGAAAGAATTTTTAACAACTCATAAGCCTGAGAAAGTGGAAGAGAAAACATTTGGACATATTTATTTTTTCTCTTGGAAGACAAAAAGCAAGAAAAATGGATATATTTCTTTTTGCCTTTTTTTTTTTTTTGACAAAAACAAAATAATGAGAAAGATTTTTCTGGTGCTTTCTTGCATTTTTCATGTACATGTATTCCCATTTTCCTGTTTTTTTTTCTGTCTCCTTTTTACAGAGGGAAAGGGAGGAGAAAAGAAGCAAGTAGCAAAAACTAAAATGTGTTTCTCTTTAGGAATCAAATTTAAATGAAAACTTCAACATGAAGTGAAATAAAGTAACTATTTTTATTTTGATTAGAATTTTTCTCCAGAAGAAGTTGTATGAGAACACTGAATAATTTTTTAAAGAGCTTTTCACTATATAAAGTGGCTTTTTGAGCTAATGTTTCAAAGAACTACAGCTGGCAACAGCCAGTCTCCAGGACACATTTCACCCGTACATCTACAGTAGGAACATATTTTATCAGAGCAATTACCAGACATATAAATCTTACATGGGACCTACCATAAGTCACAGCATAAACATTAATTTATGTCAATCAATAAGTAACTGTTTAAAGCACAACAGGAATTTACGTCAAACAGGAGATACAGGGTGAGGAAGGAGTGATTTTATTCAAGGAGAGATGACAGAGTTACCATCATCAGATTTTCTGAGTGCAAATAGGATGGCAAGATTGCAGCTCCTCACGTTTAAAGGACTGTAATAAAGGCTGAGACATTCTCTGTAGGAAGGAGATGAAATACTATTAGTGGGTCTTAGTAAGGTTGCTCCAAGAAAGAACAGATGGTTTTATACACCCAGACTTGCAGCAAAGCTCAGCAAAAGCTGAAAAAAAAAAATAGAATTTGTGTAACTTTCCAAATTAATTCACTGTGGCCATGCTTATACTGCTTCTTCATTCATTTCCCATGAACATCAGAGCGATCAAATTTTACCCACACAAATTCCTGCAGAATGCACATTTTCAGCTTGCTTCCTCACATACTCAGCAATGATGTATTTTAAAGTTGCCCCCAGAATTTACAGTCTGACATGATACTGGTCTTGGCTTAAGAAAAGCAGGAAAAGACTTCTAAAGCTCCTTACTGGAGCCATGATGTTGCAGTTTGTGAGCTTATAAGATCTTATGTTACCTCTTGAAATAAGGATCCACAACAATTTTAACACTGTGTGACTGTGATCACAGAAAATTAAAAGAAACTCTGCACTCATCTGCTAAATTTCACATGAAGCAGTGTTTGCTAGGGAATGATCCTTTAGATATGGTCTGGCTCACCCAGAAGGGTTTTTTGGTTGGCTTTTTTTTTGTTGCTGTTGTTGTTTTGTTGCTTTTTTTAAATATTGTACAGCAAGCTGATCTGAATTCTCTGCTGTCTTTTGCCAAGCTGCAGCAGCTTGTTTAAACCCTGCTATTGATGGGGGCATGCTAATTTGCACAGCACACAGAGAAGTATATTATAAACCTTGAAACCAAGCATAGCTAAATAACATTATTTCAGCTGGGAAGTAGTCCATAAGAATACAGTTCCTTAGGGAGAGCAGGAAAAAAAAAGAACAGAATAATTTTGAATGAGGTGTGCCTTGCAAGGACACTGCAGTTGGTGAAGAAATGACCAAGAGATGGAGCAAGAAGCAGGCATAAGTCACTAACTAAGCTCTCATTTGTAACTTTATGACCTAACCTTGCCAGTCCTCAGGGTGAATAACCTTTATATATTTAGCAAGGGCTAGGACATTTTCCTGACATTTGAGACAGAGACAGCAGCTACCTTTTTTCATTCCAGAAAAACAGCAGAACTAAGCTGTTCTAGCAGTTTTGCTGGTTTGGCTGAGGGAGGGAGAAGAGCCGATGCTAACATTTCCATCATGAAACTTTCACCTGGACCATCAACCATGTATTAAGGATGCGGCACCAGTATGTAACAGAGCAGATGTGCAGCAAATGGTCCTAGACCCTGAGGGAAAAGGCTGGTATTTCCTCATCCTCTGTGGAGTGAGAAATGGGGAATAAAACCTTTGTCCCTCTGAGAAGACACTGCCACATCCCCCCAGAATGAGCCACTGGTGCCACTCCAAGGGTGATGCAGACTTTCTGACGTGATGAAAGAAGGATCACTGAATTATCTGGCTGAAATGCAGAGCCTGACCCTAAGGGTGCTTTGTGAACAGCACTGGCACATCAGCACTGGGCACCTGCCAGTGACAGCTTTGAACCCTGGAGTTCTGTCCTGCACTGAACTTCTCTCACTCTTGCCCTCTCTCTCTCTCCACCTTTGGAGGATGGTGGTGGTTAGGCAAATGTCCACCACCACCACCTGGAGGAGAAAGGACAGCCAGCTTTTTCTTCCAGCCACCCTCTGGAGACATGTAGCGTGTCCTCTGCAGTGTTGTAACGTGCCAGAACCTTGTCACACAGTATTTGAGCACAGTGCAATCCCACCTGCTGTGGCTGAGCTGGACTTTCCAAATGTCACGCTGGTTTGACACCAGGACCAGGTTCACAGCCCTGAGGTCAGCTGCAAGGAGCGACTGCAGCACTGAACTCCTGTGGTCCCCTAGTGTAGGGCAGCCCCTTGGGCACCATCACTAGCCCTGGTACATTCAGGCCCCATCTAAACTGGCCTAAACTTAGGCTGGAGCTAGGGCTATTGAAAGGCTCGTCCTCCTTAGACCACAGGGGTGCCCTTCTCGTTGTCTCTCACAAGAGGTGCAGCATGGGGCCCTGATGCAGATCAGTGCTGCTCCCACAACTGAACAGCACTATATCTCCACCCCACCACAGGGCAGAAGCCATTTGCCTCTATCGCTTCCCATCATTTTCCTCATCCGCAGTGCAGAGCACCAGGTGTCCTATAAGGGTTAACTCCAGCACAAAAAATCTGTGCTTTCACTTCAACCAGCCTCTTACGTGGTTCTCCACCTCTGATTTTTTTTGCAACTAGAGATGCTAAACACTTCATTAGTGAGGAAGTCATTCAGTTATGTATCTTGGATCTCAAAAGAAAACCCCACATTCAGACATCCTTTCTAAACGAAAAAGACCCCAGTTCTGCCAAAATCTTTATTTTCCTACAGTATGCCTACATTTTTACTTGTTGTGAGAGGTGCCAGAGGATAAGGAAGGGTGAAAATCAAAGCTCTTTGCTACACCCAGTGCAAGAGCAAAAGCCCCCTCCCACCACATTTGCCCAGGCACTTCATCTCCTGCCTGGTGTGTCTCTGCAAGTCGCAAAAGGATTTCTTTAGCTCCCACCAGCCCTTGGCTCTGCAACAGAGAACAATGGAGCAGCTTTATGCCCTGCTTGTGTTGTGTACCTTGAGGACGAGACTATACACCTCGACCCATTTCACGCAGACCTATGAGAGCATATGCTACAACCACAGCTTCCAGCCACTGTGAGCTTAGGGCGGATTTCAAACCGTAATCTGGGGGTGAAAAGACATACATTCCAGTAAGCATTCCAGGTCTCACAGAGCTGAGTTCACTGGGAAAAAATCTTAGATCAAGCCAGCATTAAAGGAATCACTTTAAAAGAAGGAAAATACAGGCTTAGTATCAGGAAATATTTGCTAGCAGGGAGCTTTGTTCAAACGTGCAGCTTTCTCCCAAAGGAAGAGATGGGACTTCCATCACTGCACTCAGTTAAAACTAGACCTGACAAAGTCCTGAAGAATAATTCACTTGTACTGGCCAGAGGGATGTTTTAGATGGGTTAAGAAGTCTTTTTTCCACTTCTGAATGTCATTTATTCCTCTTTAACCTTCTTTTTTCTGTATGTTCACTCCCCTCAGCTTGGTATTACAGGAATGGATTTCAGCTAAATGAACACAGAGGAGTGGAAGAGGCACAGAGCTCAGTCTAAATTTCTATGTGGGCCTGAGTTCAGGAAGAAAATGGCTTCTCAAGGCTGGATAATTAATTTCTAATTTAATTATCAGCTTAATATCAAACACTTAAATGCAACAGCTATCTGTACATACTGCAGTCTTCTATTTTCAGGGGCTATCTGCTTTAAAACTGCAGCTCTAATGCTGTTAGCAGATGGATGTGTGTTATTGCAGTATAGGGAACTGGAAATTCTCCATATACCAAGCTATAAATATTTCTGTGACATTTATTATCCTCACTTGAGTTCAGGTGCTAAAATACTTGGACTGAAGTCATGTTTGTAGCAGAAAAAGTCAATCTTGGATCTTATGTTGTTGCTGGCTAAATTATTAAGAACAGACAAAGACAGCAGGGAAAGGGAGTCCCTCACTTAGTAGAGGTCATGCAACCTTTGAGTCAAATTAGCTGAAGTTTCGACTCACTTAATGATACCAGTTCTCAAACACTCCTGCTCAAGCAATATGATGGATCACTTCACCAGAGCTTTTCTTATTCTCTGTCTGTCTCTCTCTCTCTCTTTTTTTTTTCCTTTTCCTTGTCCTTATTGGTGTGTGTGTGGTAGGATTGCATTTGCGGTCATGAATCTGAATCCCAGTTTTGCCAGCTGCGTTGGATTGTAAACTCCAAGTCGTATGAATCTCAATTTTGATTGCCCTAAGGGAAGTGTTGGATTATGTAAACCAGGAGATAATAGCCCTTATAAAATCCCTCCAATAAAATAAAATCAAGGTGTATGTGTCATGGTGGATTAACAGACTTTCCCTTTTCCTTTTTTTTTTTTTTTTCTATTTCAGGCTCCTGGTTGCAGTTGACTAGAAACATGTACCACAGGGGGAAGGGGAACACAGTGTCATTTGTGCATTGTACAGAAATGTGTGATAACCTGTAAGATGGTAAGTCAGTTCCCTGTGGTGAAGATTAAATTGAAGAGAAATGGTCAATTGTCTGTGTGGTACTACTCAGTTTATGTAGCAAAGAGCAGCTATTTGAAACAGCACGATAATGTAGCACAGCTAAATCCAATGATCTTACTTGGTCTGTGTCCTGGGCAAAATAATGACCATCTCTGCCCTTCAAAAGTTATGGGGGAACTTCTAATAACTAAACCCCAAATTTATTTCTAGCAACCGAATTTCTCACCCAATGGTACACTTTGAATAGCACAAGACTCCTCAGCTATTCACTGTGGCAGAAGTGCATTGTCAGCTCAGAAAGGAAAGTCCCAACTATCCAACCATTCCCAACATTCACCCCCCAACCTATGGTGCCTATACAGATGACTGGGACATTTCTGCTGAGGTGATTCTTTTTTACGGAAGAACACGGAAACATCTCTGCACAACAGACATTTTTCACCAGAAAACTCCATGTTGGAGGAAATCCTTGATTTTTGTTTGATAAAACGACGATGCCCCATTTCATTTGGGTCAACTGGTGGTTAAGCTCTGCAATACTGCGACCCCCAGACAATTAGAGTTTGAGGCACTTAGGTCACCAGTCTTTACCACAAGCTGAATTGCCCCCATGGTACCCCACTATCACAAGAAGAAGGTCCTATCTGCAGGAGGACCATGATGCATTACATAAGGTCAGACGTGGATGGGCTTTTCAGGTCCCTTTTTATACAGACCAGACAGGTCAAACACTAGCAATAGGGAGGATATTCCAAGCAGCCTAAAGGGCTGGGGTTGTTGTCCTCAAAATCTTGTGCCCCTGCAGCCTCAGGTCTAGGCTGTAGCTCTGATGTCCTGCTCTGAGAATACTGTGCAGGTGCAAGTCTGCCAGTCCTGGGCCACAGGCTGAGGACACGCAGCTCCACGACAGCCCACAAGTGCAGGTCAGTGTTAATCCAAAAGTAAACGAAGCATTTTTATTTGTTCAAAAGGGAAAAATTTCAGAACTTTTTGTCCCCTACAAAATTTCAGCTTCTCAACCTTTGTATTGTTTTTTTTTCTCCCCCTTTTGGGGATGAAAAACAGATGCCAACATTCACAGCAGCAGTTCTGTCTGTCTATTCTCTGTGTTACTTTCAAGGTACTTCTATCAAATACTGAGCCACCCAGACATTACTTTGCTGACAGCACGGTTCAGTCAGTGGTCCACAGGCTGTATCTGGCCCATCACACAAGACGAAGAATGGGGCCACTGGAATCACAAATAAAAACTGAATAACTAAATAACTTTTCCTCCTCCTACTCTCCAACACAGAAAGCCCAGCTGTTGGTGCTGGTGCTACCAGATTTGGCCCTCCACAGTGGCATAGTTGTGCTGCGGGAGTGGGATGGGAGCATATTGGGATAGGAGGAACAGTCAGGGTAAAGGGTTCCTAAAAGACAGGGTCAGATGCCAGACCATACTTATACAATCCAGTTTAAAGTACAAAGTCATTTCAGAGGTGAGTTGATAATACTGTTTCTAGCATGACAAGGTTGTCGAATATAGCAAACAAAGGCAAAATAAGATCAAGACAAAAAAAATCAAATAAGAAATGCCATGCTTATTTAAAGCCCTGCAAGTAATTAACCTTTGCAAGAAAACTACCATAGGATATGGTAAGTCCTCCATCATTTGGCTCTTAAAATCAAGGTTTAACAACTTTTTTTGATAAGATATGCTTTGATTCAGCTACAAGTTTGTCGGAGTTAAGGCAGGATTTACTTGGTGACATTATTTGGCATGTGCTATGTGGGAGGCCAGGCCAGGCCAGATGATCATTAAAGTACTTTTTGGCTTTACAATCTATGAAATTATTAACCCGAGAACTGAGCCGTTGAGCTTGACCACATTGCTAGTGGGTGAAGTAACTTGGCAAGGTGTGGACAGACCCGCTACCAGCAGTAAATGTCTTGCTCTGCAGGGTGCAGATTAAGTGAGGGCATCTGCCCATAAGGAACGCACCTTGTGTTTGCTGCTCCCTAGCAGCACAGAGCACCTTTACTGGTGTTGAGGGAGTAAGGCACTTCTGTAGGATAAAACATCATCTTCACACACTCACAGGTTATTTATGGCTGCTCACATGTCTGCATTAACACTGAGCTGTGTATTCCCACCTCCAGGCCTAGTTAGATAACTTCTATTGCCAGATTCCCACCAGCCATCTTAGCTTCATAAATAAAGGCTGAAAGCTGCCTTGCAGGACAGATTGCTTGGAAATGGGAACAGTCTTGGAAAGGGGTGGAACCTTTGGATCACTGGCCAAGGTAAACCCTTCCTACTAAAACTGTATTGTGAAATTTCAGAGAAGTATCCATCATCAGCTGCTCATTCTTCTCTTTCCTTTCGAGTCCCCACTTCCTGGTCTGAACTCATGGCAATCCTCCTGAAAGCCTTCTGCTCCTATAAGAATCTCTTATTCTCTTAACCTCATTTTGATTCTTTCCAATATGTGCTCCCATCCACCTGGGTCCTGACCTCCAAACTGCCCTATAACTTGCTTGCTCCCAACACCATACCCAAGTCAGAGCAGCACACGGTGGACAGGAGGGAGAACATGTCTACTAGAGGAGCATCAGAATAACAGAAGAGCTTGTTCCAAATGCGGGTCCCAAACTGCCTCTGTGGTCAGAAAGTTGCCTTGAACTTACAAGTAGTTGTAGCTCAGTTCTCAACACAGACCACATTTGAAGGTCCATCAATCTTGGGCCAATATTGGTCTTAGAACTTCAACAGTGTCTGCTGCCATCCTAGCAGTAAAGTGTTTTATTCTTGTTGACATTCACCCAAGTTTCAGAAAGGTTAAAAGGTTAAATAATCCTAGAGCAGAAGGAGTGTAGGTTTGGCGTTAAATGAACAGTTGGAGATTGACGCAAAATAATTTTACTGATCCAACACGTTTCTTTTGAACTCTCTCAATGTCTTCATTATTCCCACAGTTGTCTCCAGCACCGTGTGGTCAACTTCTAACTACATTTACTGTCTTAACAGGAACTCCTTGCAGTTCACAGAAGGGTCAGCTGAAGGGAGGAAGTGGGCAGTGGTTTGGTCAACAAAGCCTCCAGTTTATTAACTGCTACAGGTGGCTGAAAGGATAGCATGCAGCGAAGCAGAGAGCACTTCATCATGCAAGCAACCAAGACATATTCACTTGATTTACATAAAGATTGCACTGTCAAGACAGGAGCACAGCCTTAAGTCTACTGTGATTATATGTCATGACCAGTAAGAAAGAAAAGGCAAGAAGGTACAGAGAAATAAAATGGAGACAAAGAATCGTATGCTCTCTGATTTCTGACCTCTGTAAATATGACCTCTCTTTTTTTGCTTTGAGCCAACCATATCAAAGACACAGGAACTCTCATTGCGAGCATCCTTTGGAAACCTGTGAAGTCTGTTTTCTGGCAATAATGCTGTCCAACTGTATCGGGGCTGTTTCTTTCTGAACAATTTGAGCTGACCCAGTAAAGTGCAGGGCTTTAAAAGTCCCTCCTACAGGGAGAACTGCAGCCGCACAGCTTATCTACAGCTACAGGGAAATACTGGGGGAAAGTATCTGAGAACCATGTGCACAATCCAAACGATTCAGCACTGACCTTCTAGTGTAGTGTTTATTAGCTCTTAACTATTAGCATTTGCTCAGTGTGCTTCATTGGGTGAGACTGACATAATCCAACAGTATGGTGTGGCATCTGGATGATGTTATCACACATACTCTTGCATGCACAATCACATTCATGCGCATATGCATGTACGCACACACATGCGCATACGTAGAGATATATGAACACAGCACAAAATGGGCAACTGGAGGCTTTTGTTTTCATAACATTGTAGGTGACAAACTAGGTAGGATGAATGGAATCAAAGCCTTTCTTTCCTCTCTTGTTGGAAAGGGTGATTTACTTCCAGCACTATTAACCGTTTTTGAAAATCCACAGAAAGACACAGGAGTACACACGAAGCATAGAGGGAAATGTTTTCGTTGAGCAGGAGGGTAACAACAATACCATATGCTTCCTGAACAGGCTTCACAGGCAGCAACCCATAACTTCCCACACTGAGATGGAAGAAGCCCATTTATGTATTTATGCTCGTCTTTACTCAATAGTGAACAGACTAGTGATTACTGCTGGGCATGACCATAGGTCTTCAGATACGGCCCTTTGTCTCTTAGGATAGGGCAGCACAAACTGAGATTATAATCTAGTGTATTGTCTCTCTTTCCAGTTCCCTTGCCTCAGGAAATGAAGGCCACATGGGAAGATTGTAGCCAGAGCTGGAAAGGACAACTCACTAAATATTGCTCTGCTCATCCAATTACGCATTTCTTCTCTCTCTTTTAATGAACTGTGCTGAACCTGAGAATTGTTGGAACTGATTTCTGCACTGCTGGGGGGGCTGTTCAAGTTCATTTCTTCTTTTTTGAAATAGCAGCAAAGAAAAAAAAAATGTTCAGCTATGTCCCAGGAAATAGATTAGGCAGAAAAATACAGTAACATCCTTAGTATAAATTTATGGCAGGGCTTTTACCAAGAAGTCAGTGCCTCAAAGTTTAGGATGAGCAGTGGTTGGGGCTCAGGTGGAGGGGCAGGGACAGGCCTGTGGGAAGCATCATGGGGAGAGGCTGAGAGAGGAGACTAGAAATAGAAAGGGAAGCAGGGACTGAAGGAAGCAGCTGGTGACTGTCTGGAAACTGAGATGAGGAGGTAGAGATGAGGAGCTGAAGTGTAGGGGGAGATGGGAACAAGACAAGGGCAGGCTGGAGGGTCACGGACGAGCTGGGAGGGGAAGAGAAAATAAGCGTGTGCGATCATTTGAGCCACAGCGCTTCCACACCAGGAAAACAGTCTTTGCTGCAGAGACACAGGCACCACTGCACGGTGCACGTAGCATGTTACACGCAGAGTCCGGGGTCCCGCCAGCCTCCGGGCTGCTTCGGCATGGGGCAGGACAGGCAACTCTGCACCGCTGTCCTGGAGACGGCAACACAGCCCGGGGCAAGGAGGGGCGATGGTAGCACCTCAGGGCAGGGAGGGGGATGCTGACCACTCTGAGAAGGGGGAGACTGTCAATTTTCTCAAGTGAGGTCCAGCCAGGATTCTCTGGGTCTTCTGCTAGAAAATTGCTGCAGACCTCCTGGGCAAAGTGTTTGCTTCCTCATCCTCTAGCCTATATGAAAAAAGGACCCCTTCCTACCACAGCCAGTTGTGCTGCTCCCTCAAGGGGCAGGAGGCAGGGAAGACTCTGGAGATGTGGACCTTGCTGAGCAGAAACCACCACCACTGACTCCAGTATGTGTCAATATTGCTAAACTTTTTTCAGGGATGTGAAAATCCTGAGAAATCTGAACACTTTGAAAAGCAGGAATTTTGATTTTTCCATGTGGATTTACATCTCACATAGAAACTTGTTTCAGTTTGAATAAAAATTATTAATATGTCACATGAAAAACAAAAACCAGAATGAAACCACTTTGTTTGACCCCTGTGATGCTTTTACATTTTTGAGACCTGCTTTTGAGTGAAGGAGTCACGCCTCCTGATGGACCACATGGGAGTAGTTATTGCTTCTTACCAAGCAATTCCCAGGTTAGGAGGGACCAAAATTAAGAAAGCCATGAAATTTAAGTTCAGTCCTCTTGCGCATGTACACTATGATGATTAATTATAAACACAACCATTTTGCTCCAGGATGCCCATCTCATGCAATGTGCAGATGGATGGTGCTTTGGTGATGAAAGGGGGCTGCATAATGAAAAAATCTATTGCCTACCGGACTTTGCCCAACTGCTGAAGAAGACAGAACCTGCAAAATAAGTATGATACTGGGAAAAAAGAGAGAGGATGAGAGAGGGAGAGAGGAGCATGCTATGGCTTAGACAACTGAAGGCTGTCCTGAGAGAACTGGAGCGCAGCCTAGCTTTTGCCTCAAAGCTCCTGAGCAATGCCTGTCAAATCACTCCAAATGGGTTTTTTGGGGGCTGGTCAGTAATTGTGCATTCTTCCCTCGTCCGTGTGTCCGTGCGCCAAAGACAAGAGGCCAAGCCTGGTCTGCAGATCTGAGCGCTGAGTCAACGGGAGCTGTACTTTAAAGGAGGGGGTGTGCCATGAAAGGAGTCACTTATTTATTTTACATGGGGGTCCCCAGCATGGCACTCACATGTTCACAGAGTATGTTGCATAAAAAGCCTGCCCACGGACTAATAGCTCTGCCTTTGTACACGGGTCTGAAGAGTGATCGGAAACACAGGCCTGGGGACCACACACTGAACAATGAGGATTAAACCAAAACACTGAAAAACTTGTCAGTAACTGAACACCAATGCTCTGAGTGGGGGGCATCTTTGGAAAGAAGTCGACGTGATAAAAGACTGCAACATGTGCATATTATACCAGTCACCTTAATTGGGGTATTTCCTAACTTTTGATGCCGGACTCTGCAATTTTAACATTTTTATAATCAATTTAGCTTATGGTGGTAAATCAGTGTAACTCATTTCTAAAGCATGTTAAGAATGTCCACATGTTCGGCTGAATCAGTGACAAATCATATGCCTTTATGTATGGAGAGACCTTTGAATTAAATTCCTTACAGCCATGCTCTTTGGTGAGCTGCAAAATAGCCACACAAGGGTTTATCGTAGTTTCAATTCATTATTGGTTTAAACCAGTTTACTCTAAGCTGATGCAAATTTCTTGCAAATTTCTCCCGGGAGACTTTGTGGGAGATTTCCAAAGGCACATACACCAGTTCAAGCATTTAACTCTGTGTGAACCAGCAACACATGAATTTCATAAATAGGCTGACCTTTTCTCACTTCCTCTGCTCACAGCAGACCCATCTGTAATTGCTCAGCTGTTCCCAGGCTATTTCAGATCTACTTGTTCATCACATTATCTTCAGGAGGAAAGAATTTGGGGGGCCATTTATTAACACAAAATTGCCTTTACAGTAGAAAAGCTTCACCTTAGACACATTCCTCAAACATGAAGGAATCCCTGCCATCATGAACCTATTTTAGCTGTCTCTTCTCTAATTGCTACTCTGTATATCTTTCTTTTCCTCTCTTTCATTTCCCTAATGTTCTCTTTGTTTTTAATTGGCGACACCAGCCCAGCCATCTGGAAAGAGAAACAGGAGGGAGAGTTTACAGACAAACAAACTTTGGGCGCTTGTCCCCATGCAGCATTCAGAAAGTCATCATGATAAAAAAAGTACGCCACCAGTATTCCTTATCAGCAGTTAATGCTTTTCGTACAGTGTCTGTCACTCTAGGACCTGACAGCCCTTCAGTCAATACCCTCAGGTCGCAGGTGGGAATCTGAGACACACAGAAGGCCAGTGCAGGCTAGGCTAGTGGCAGAGGCAGAAATAAAGCTCACGTCACCTGGATTCCAGATCCCCGTTCCCAGCTACATAACAGGCAGCAGTGGGTCCCTCAGTTCACGGCTTTGGAAATTAATTTCCTATTCTTCCCGCAATTATTTACTTCCCAGTTTGGGCATGCGTGCAGTGCATGCCCAGACATGCATGCATGCATGCACGCACACACACATTCTCACTCTCCTCTGTCAGGGTTTAATGATACTGAAAGAGTTTCCTTACTATATTTTGTCATTCACCGGTGCTAGGGTTACCAGACACTGCCTGTGAGACTGTTTCCTGTATCACAGTTTCCAGACCCACATTCCTTATTGTCCTGGACACTGCTGCTCCTGTGTTTTCCCACCTCCACCCAGGTGGGAATTCATCATCTACCACGAAAACCCATGAAGTCTCTTCTGCTCAGCTCTCATCACCACTCGAGGCTGAGACTACCCAGCTGGGGCAGCGCTGGTATCCTGACACCTGCCAATCCTGCCGGGGTGCTGGTAGCTGGTTGGGACTCTTGCCCTGGTGGATTCAGTGGGAGGCTGCTCCATCCTCATTTCCATTTACCCTCAGGCATAAGTGGAAGTGAACTTGCATCCCCCAATTCCCCCTGAGCCGGGTGGAGCACTCTGGCAGAGGAAAATGAGCTGTGTCCACACTTGTTAATGTAAAAGCTGCCAAATCCAGGTAGGACTGAGGAACCGACACAACAGTGCGATGGCTTTTAGTGGGATGATCTTGAAGGTTTGCTCTGGCAGTATAGAGGTCCCATGTGGCACCTTTTCAGGTACATGAAAATATTCACAGGCAATCCTCTCCAAGGAGTAAATCTAAAATTTGTAATTGGTAAATTATAGTGCTCTTCAAAGGCAACAATATTCTCTGCAGCTAGGAGAAAGACTCAGTTGTGCTGTGGACAGTATACTTGGTATCCAGACATAAGGATAAAATTCGCTAATGACAGGGAAATGACTCTCCTGAGTCCACAGCCCCCCTTTCATATTACACCATGGGGGATGATTTAGTTTCAATCCATGACAGGTCCCACAAAGGGAATTATGCTATTAACTTCTGAACCAAAATTAGTATAATCATATAAATAAAATGCACTGTTTCCTGTCTGCGCAGTGCATAAAGCTGGAAATTAAACAAGTCTCACTCATCTTCTATTTTACATTTAACAGACCCTGCAACCTAGCCACTTTCTTCTTCCATCTTCTCTCTTTATAGCCATCTCTGCACACAGAGGTCACACAGATTCAACAGATCAATTTAGAAACATATATAGCTAAATGTCTGGAGCCCTTGCATAGTGTTAGTGTAATCAGTGAGGAACCAAGGCAAATTAAACCAATAAAAGATGCTTTTCAACCTTTTCAGTTGTTTCCTGACTTAATTAAACTGATGCAACTTTTGAGTGTAGAGGTTGTCCATGTATCAGCATTTCACTTGCGCTTCTAGGCCAGAAGAGCAGAGCAGTCTTTTTCAGTTGCCGAAGCAGACTTACCTGCAGATATATAAAGAGAGATCTTCCAGAGCCCTTGTTCCTATTACAGAGTAATTTAAAAAAATCAAAAAAAATCAAAATCAAGCAATCACTCAAAAAAAAGTTTAGTCTCTGCCAACTGGCCTCTTGAGAAAGATGTGTGTTCAAAACTTGTACTCCTCACACTGAATGCAAACATTCCCCAATTATTTTTCTCTCTCACTTATTCTATTTCTTTAGAAAAGTCTATGCTAATTGCATGCATCCTGGCTGTGCAACGTATTTGAAATATTTTAATTGTATGTTTAAATATTTTCTGATATATACTGGAACAAAGCATGGACTCATATATATTAGTGACATTCTTCAAGATGAGCGATCTACAAATACATGCACCTTCCAGCTGTGAAGAACCTTTTATTCTTTGGGTATCATTAAAGGAAACTGTCACGCTGCCCTTCCTCATGCTCTGGGAAGTAACATGCAGAGAAACTCATTCTCACTTTTCTTTCTTCTCCCTCTCAGCTAAAGGTCCCAGTACAGTGATTCCAGTAAGGAAGAGAGAGACAGTGGGGGCCAAAGACTGTCTGTGAAAACGATACATCCTGAAGAACTCCAGAGACTGATAGGAAATATCATATCTGATATGCTATCAAAATTGTTATGATATATGAAAAAAACCCTTCTTTTTCCATTGGTTCACATGCACATTCACCAGTTAGTGTCTCTAACCTCACTAATCTCAAGTGGATATCAGTATCTGAAAGATCACCCACAAAGTTCCTCTCAACTTTAAATACATCTGTGGTGGCACAGCGACCAGTGAAGGTATAGGTAAGAGCCCCAAATGGCTAATGCTCATCAGAAGGATCGTACTCAGTGAGTGCACAGATGAAGCTTAAGTCATGGTTGGGTTTGCTCTGATGACCTAAAGGGACTCCTTTGGCCTTTTGAACATCTCATAGCAAGGTCTGGTATAGCTTTCCATCTATTTTGATAATTTTTGGATGAAGATAGCTTTGCCTCTGGACAGGTCTATGACTGACATAGCCAGTTTGGGAAACCATTCACAGAGTCCAGTCCTATCAAGACAGACAGCCATCTAAATGTCCAAGACAGGTCCTATGGGAATGAACCTCAGGGTATAAAGAGAGAAAGGTCAATTTCTTAGATAAGATGAAACTTGTGATTTGGACTATCAGAATTTCATCAGCCTTAATTCCTTCAGTACCTGGGAAGTTATCACTGCTTAACAGACCCACTACCTTCAGCTCTAGTCCTGGAGAACCGATCTCAACAGCCTCCTAAGCCCAAGGGATCTGAAGGTCCCAGTAAGCCTCAGCTGGAGCTGGCCTGCTCTTAGATTTTTTTCAGGAATATATTTGTCTGCCTGCTGCCTCAACCACTGCCACAACATTATGAGTTTCTGCTGGTGCAGAAGAAGGAGCAGTGCCCTCCAGGAGGGACCAGATGCTGTGTACTGAGATCCAAAGCTGAGTTAATATCCTTCTCAATAGGATGCGTCAAATGAATTTATTCTCTGTCCTTCCTAGTCAGCAGATGACAGTCTTTTATTATGACTCATCTTGATGGGTTTCAGCCCCAGACAACAGGGCTGATCATTATCCTGTGACAGCCCTGGCAGGAGTCAGACCAGGGTGCCCCTTTCTCTGATCAGGCTATTGGGGTTCCCTTGCTGACCATTCTTCTTCTTGCCTTTGTGTTTTTGGAGATGAGCTTTTAATCACATAACCCAAGTGCCACCATTGCCTGAGCTATGCATGGAACATGTTCAGGAAAGCTGAAGTCCCCACAAGAGGAGAAAAACCTATGAGACAGGTTTCAAAGGTCCTGCTTTGTTTAGGTTTGTAAGAATAGAAGAGGGTGAGCTGTACAGGGGGTCTGAAGGAGCTACAACTTTCCATCCCCTGCGCTACTGCATTACCTGCTGCATCACACACTTCCGCATCAAGTGGCAACGTCTATTGGGACATAATTCCATTTGGGCTGTGAATGCCCATACTAACACTCATTTGAATACATATGTGAATACACTTTTGGAGAGAGGAGGAACAAAAGACCTTATCGAAGACTGACTAACTTTTCCTCTTTAACCCAGACTGAATCAATGCAAAAAAAATCTGTCCATTTTTTCTTTATGGCTTATAAAACTTAGACTGAACTGAGAACCTCGAGTTTCATTTTGCTGGAGAACATGTGTGTGGAGGTGTGCATGTGGCTGGGTGTGGGTGTGCTTGTGTTTGAACTTGGGAGCACGTGCTTCACTCAGGGTAAGATGCATGCCTGCAATCTGTGCAGCACTTCAGCTTGGCCATGCAGCCTCATGTAAAACAGACTGTTACGTCTATTACCTTACTGTAGCTACTACCTCATTCTGATTTATCACTCCCTTCCTCTCTCTACCCTCTGTTTTTTATTGTTTCTTGTATCAAGCCTGGTTGATGTCACTTCCTTTATCTTTCCCACCATCTTCACACTTCTCCTTTGCCTGCCTTTTACTCTTTTATTTCTATTATCACATCCCTTTAATGTCTTTCTAAATTTCTTTTAGTTTTCCTTCTTTCTCTGATTCCTCATCTCTGCACTCTCTTCTTCCATCTTTCTCCACCTCCCATCTAGCTCCAATCCTTTCCTTTCTGAACTCTGGTCTTCATCCTGCAGCCACTGCTCTACTCTCTGCTTTCAAGCACAAAAGGTGCCTGGATCTATCAGTTCGATCCAATCTGCCTAATGTTCTGTCTCAGACTGGCGTAAAAACTGGAATGGCAGCAGTTTGCAAGATTCATAACAGCAGGATATTTCCCACAAGCTGACTTGCAATGAGTCTTCGTTCTTATTTTAGGAAATCCTGTCTCACAAGATGCCAGACCTAGATTTTAACTCCCGATATACAAATCAACAGATTCTTTTTAGCACCAGCACCAAAAAATAACTTTGGAAGAGACGCTAGAATAAACTATTGCAAACAGGTTTTGATGACACTGTATTTCTTTCCTGATCGCGCTTGTTTGGACCTTCATTTAGAGCCAAACTTTAAGATTGACCTGGCTAGGAAAGCCAATACCAGACTTGTGAGTACCAGAATCAGCCGTGAGACTCCACATACATGTATGGAGTATCACATACACGTACATCTTTCTCTGATGCATGACATACGTGCATTATAGATAGGGTTGTTGGTCTAGATTTACATACAACAAAGACCTCCAGGAAAGTTCATGTCCAGTCAAACTGTTTCCCCTCTCCTTGGGAATGACAAATGACCTCAAATGCAGAAGCAAAGCCAAGGATGAACTCTCTGCAATGTGAAGGAAGGCATAGGCTGTTCCTCACCGCTGTTCCTGCTATTGCACTTGGCCATGTGCTCTGTCTTGGCTGGATAGCGGGTCATCCATCGAAGGTATTGCACGGCTCAAGTACTGCACCTGAGGCCCTAACATGTTACATTTGGATGTTTCAGTTTTAAACCATCCTCCTGCAGACAGATGAAAACCTTCAGACAATATACATGTTCCTGGGAGCCCTTCTTCAAAACAATCAGATAATGCAGATAACTGAACATGTAGTCCTCTGTAAATCTGCCAAATTGAAACCCATTAACCTTTTGAAGGGTACATGGAGAATTATGAAGACCTAAAGGCATCACACTGCACTGAAAAGTCCCCATTGAAGTACAGGCTCGGGGAGATCTCAGGGACCTATTTCCACTGTTCAGAAGTCACTGCCTAAATCAGAGTAGGAAAGCAGTACATCCAGACAAGTGCATCCAAGGTTTCAGTCTCTTTGAGGCAACTGATATTATTCACCTTTTGCAGTGTTTTCTTTAAATTTGCTGCAATTAGTGCACAAACACAGATACTGCTTTACTTTGCAAGTGACATCTCAAGTGCCCAGTACCCCTCAAGTTGCTGTGGAGTTAGCTCTGTGCAGGACTGGGGGTTTGACTTTCCTGTGCATTTTTGGTGGGATCCACAACAAATATGAAAAAAACTCCTAACAAATCTTCTGTTCATGGAGGATTTTTGGTTTTGTTTTGTTTTTGTTTTTTAAATTGAATTATTTCTGATTTATAGCAGAATGAGCAGTAAATTGGGACACTGTGCCTAATTAAAGCTGAAGTGGAGGTTCTTGCACAAAACTTGCTCTGTCTGGCATAGCTGTCAGTCTGAATGCCCTGGGTGCAACTCCCAGTGTTATTAGCAGGGAATACACTTGGACTAGCAGATGGGAGAGTTTTCCTTCCTGGATCAGAGAATAGTCATAGGACACAGCTGATAAGGTATAATAAGTCATTTCAGTGTCATTGATAGGTTTCTGCTTATCACCAGGTCAAATATCTGTCATGAAAGTGTACCATTCCAGGCACAAACCCCTTCTAACACACCCTATACAGTGAGAACATCACCATCGCCACATGCTGCTTTACCAGTTTTAGGGAAAGGAAGAAGTATTCATCTCAGCAAATCTTTATTATCTCTATCCTTATCCATGTGAGGACTGGGAGAAAGAGCCTAAAAAACTCACCAGTGGACTCATGCACAAAGTAAATCTAAATGAAACTCTAACCTCCTTTTGGGCTGATATTTTTTCCCATAGTGCATCTTCCGTGCAACTTCCACTGGCAAGTATTTAAATCTAAAAAGCAAGCCACAGGTGGAGAGACTCACCATACAGTTTTTCCAGCTCTACCTGCAGTATTCACCACCAAAATCCCCTGAAAGTGAAAAAAACAAATTAGTTTTTTCCTCACCTAGTCTGGCTATGTTACTCAGCAGTTACTGAGAATAGCCAGGCTGCTTCAAGCTAAACTACACTAAATTAGGAGCTGTTTTAAGAATCTAGTTTGGCTTATTTTCCATTATATTAACACTTCAAAATACTCCATCTGCTTACAAGATGGGTGTGAGAGAAGAAGAGAAACACAGCTGGCCCAGAGTGGGAAGAATGTAAGTTTAAACAGCCTCACCCCTTCCCAAATGTCTTTTTGGCGGTACTTTGTGATTTTCTGGATATTTTCAGTTCTCGCTTTCTTTTACAAAAGCTCATCATACCCAATTTAATTTTTATAACAAAGAAATGAACTGAGAATTGCTGCCAGCCCACTTTACTGCTGCTGAAAATGCACTGATATTCAAGATGAAAAGGAAGAGAAAGAAAGGTCCTGTAAGAAGCCCTAAGAAGGGGAAACTTATCTGTTATATTTAAGTGTGAGGATGCTAAAAGTTGCAAAGAAAAGATGTTTTCTTCTATCTCCTGCTATAGTAGTTCCTCCTGATCCTTTTTCTTGCAACTATGTATTCATAGAAAAATGTTTTATTACTTAAAACCTTGAACTTTTTCCTTTGTAAAGCATATAAAGAGCCAAAATCAGGGATATATTCCAGAAGTGATTGCAATAGTTTGCACAATTTCTGGCCATGTGATCTTCAATTACATGCCCCAGAAAGCATATCCTTCCATGGCTCATTGCTAATTTCTTCCTTGACCTGAAACAGACCAGCTTGCAGTTTCTTATGATGCTTTAATCCATCCCAGCCATGAACCTGGAGGCACAATGGGTGCCACTCTCAGCCAGGTTCAACCTTGGTAGCTTGTAGCCAGATTACAGCCATCATTTGCTGCCATGCAACTTAGATTGTTCCCAGTGGTGCCCCAGGAACCAGATGAGAAGAGGATGTGGTGTCCTTCCAAGCTCCAACTATTGAAATAAATCCTAAGTATGCACCTAAACAAGAGCAGCTCACAGCAGATTTTATAGAGATTTAGGCAATGACGTGTGCTCTCTGGGATCTCGTCAGCTCAGCTTTCACTGACTATGCCCAAGGGCTCTTGACCTTGGCTCCTTTTTGACTAGGGGTAGAAACAGCACCTCCCAAAGGCCACCAATTAATGGCTCAGTAAACTGTGCAGTTCTGCAACTCTCTCTCTTTTTTTCAAATGCGTAGTGTTATCACTAATGATCATGATGTTTAAATGATCATATTTAACACAAGGTATCATTTTGTTGGACTAAAGGAGGTATGTTACCTTTCGAAGCATGCTGGCTGCTGACTCCTATGGGTATCTCCCACTCAGACATGGTCAAGTCCTGCCTCTGAGTTTTTCTTGGCAATTGTGAAAATGGGAGAGTCTTGCTTTCTTGTTTTCCAGTAGAAGCTGAGGTTGTGTGTAGCAGAACAAGACAGATGCAGGTGCACTGAAGCATGCTTCTTGCAAGAGGTTATAGTGCCCTTCCCTCATTTTGCTTCTGTCTCCGCTGGCTGACTCTTTCCATCTTGTATGCAACAAGACCAGTGCAGGTTTTAATCATATTTTTGCAGCCTGGCCTCCCATGTGCTGGTAGATAGTCTCTTCCTTCCAGTTCTGCCTCCCCTATTTTACATGTGCAGGTTAGAAGCTCAGGCTTACTTCAATGTTTGTTCAACCAAGGAGACTGTAAAACAAGTATGAAACATTTTTCGTATTACCCAGAAAGAAACACACCTTCATCAGAGAGGAATTTCACCAGGCTCGCTTGCAGTTTAAAACAAAGACCATCTCTTTAGCTGGGCTCGGATCCAGCCCAGAGGCATCCCTCTTTTGAAGGTGCAATGAATACAAAGGGTCTGGCATGCACCTGAAAGCTGGTACTTTCTTTCAGGCTTGGATTTCAGGAAATAACTAGGGAGCACACTTCTTACCCTTAGTAATTCCCCATGTTCTTTACAGGGTTTCATGTTTGGGTGAAGGCTACGAAGGATTATGGACAACTTGAAACACTGAATTCAGAAGTGCCTCAGGCACCAATTTTCCCTTCCAACTAATCCATCATTCCTGCTGTGATTTCAGGGAAGTGATATAGTAACCTGTCTCCTTAGAAGAAAAGATGGCCCACTGCTGCCTTTTATATTCTGTTGAATTATAACACTTTCCTTTTTCATCTGGCCTTTCATCACAGACTTAAGTGTTTTTCTTCCCGTGTGTACAACTGTGCAGGTTTCTCATTCATTATCTACACAGGGATGGCCACACTGAGCCCATCTGCAATCCTTCCTCCCTGCTCCCATAGGACCTTCTGGGGAGCAAAGTTTTTCTAATTCGGAACAGATTCTCAATTCCTTACTGGAACCTCACCACCAACTGCATCTGAACTCACCACAGAAAGGGATTTTATGCAAAAGTGCTGCCTTCCCCTTCGTTTCCAGCCATCCACGGCAGCAGGCATCACACTGTCTTTGAACAGTGTAGTCAGGTATCAGAGACAGCGCAGTGAAGCATGAGAGTTCAGTTCTGGTCTTTCACTTTGCATGTGATCAAAACAAAGAGTTAAAATCTAGGTATTGGTGCAATTTTGATATATTTAATATGTGTTTTATACTCCACAGTGGTTAAGTTTTTAGCCTGATTAAAAAGTACAGAATATCTCTCATTCTGAGACCACATTAAAGATTTTATCAGAGGTGTCTGGTAAGATTTTAACAGTAATTAATTAAAGATTTGATATAAAAGTGTCCTTTTTTTGTCAAGCAATTATTGAACCTCTGCTCAAGCAGGATGATACTGCATAGTCTTGAGAGGAAAGCAAATGCGTGAGAGGTGCAACATTTTTTCGTTCAGAATGTACAAAACAAATTTACTTGTGAGGCAAAAGGATTATCATGTACTTGGTGTTGCAGGTATGTCAGATGGATTTTCTGATTCGTGGACGGTGTTGGCAAGGTGCCCTGCAGTCAGCCGGCTTCCTTTCTGTCATTAAATCTACAGTTTTGCTGTTGATGCTTTGAGGCTCTTAAATTCAGAGGAGCGCCTGCCCCAGCTCCAGTCTGAAAGCTCTCAGCAAGGAGTTCTGAGCAGTGCAAGACATAATAGAGTCACAATCATGAAAAAATTCACAACATAAAGCAGCTTCAAGAACTTCCCTCTCAGTTTGTGCCCCAGTGCACTCTGTTTCCCTCTCAGAGGATGCTGCCCCCAGCCCATCATTTAAAGCACCCATAGAAATTTATCAGGAGGGTAAAAATGTGCAGGTATGGGAACACAGATGTATATGTGATGCTCCAATAGTTGTTCAGAGTTGTGCATCTATTCCTTGACTCATTTAATCAACGCTATCAATGAATAAGCCTAATGAGGTCACCATTCCTAGGTTTTATTTCTTTATTTGAGGAACAGGCATCAGTTAAAGAGCTTGGGTTTAGTTCGGAATTGTCTCTCTGCTCTTCTCAGTTTCAGTCTCTTAAGAGTAGAAATATGGCATGGTTTTCCTTTTGCCTAACTCAGCTAATACAGTTCCCTCCACCTGGGCTTGTTACTATCAACTCCCTTTAGAGTCTATGCCAAGAAACAGGCACATATCTGGTGCAGTTCATAACCTATTTTGGATGAGATAAATATTTTCTTCCTTGGAGTACAAAGGAAGTCCAGACAACTACCACCATTGAAGAAACCTATATTTTTCACTTCTCAGCTTAGGGGATGACAGATCCCACCCCTGCAGTCTGAAGCTGAAGTCCTGATTTTCGCTGCCCAAAACAAAAATAAGATTTGTGAACGTCCTGATAGGCTGGAGGCTGCCGTGGAGGCCAGTGGAATACTCTCATGCCTGGTCCTTTCTGAAAGCAAGTATTTAAGCAACACATGCAGACAGCATGGTAACTAAACACGGTGAAGAATTTTGCAGTAACAAGAAGAGGCCATGGCCTTTTTGATTCAGCATCTTTGTGTACTGGATAATCTCTCCTTCTAATACTGGCACTCATTTCTTTTGACTGAGTACAAAGGCATTTTCTTCTTTTGGGTAGTCTTTCCCTTTGCAACTGTTGATACATAACACTGCAATAACCTCTTCTGTTTGCTTCTCACTGTCTCATTCCCAGATGCTTATATCATGGGTTGAACCTGTTTTCTTAAAGGCCATTTTATGTGCTTCCATTTATGTGCATTCCTTAAGTTCTGTTGTAGAATAAATTTGTGTGCCTTGCACTGTTTTGGGTACTTTTTTTACTCCTCTCTTCACTGAAAAATCTCAAAAGTTTTGCTTGTTCGACAGCTTTGTTGATTAATTTGGGAGTTTATAAATTTAACTCCCATAGTCTCAGCAAAGACTCACATATCTTGTCTAGAGCTGCATGTCTGTGGCGTATTCTTTAATGCTTTCCTGCACCTGTTAGATTCTCATGAGAAAAATTAATTTTTCATAAGATGCATTCTTCTGGTGGACACAATAGGTTTCAGTTTGTGCACTGATCCTATCAATTTCTGTGCAGCTGTGAGTAAGACCTAGATGTAACTGAAGATATGTAGGACATTTGCATCATCAACAGTAAAAATAAGAATTATTTTTCAATTAAGAATATTTTCAAGTAAAAATCTCTTGGCATTGTTCAGTGCCTCTGTTCCTCTTCCAAAGATATACAGCCAAAAAAATGCTATTGAAAATGGTACCAGGATTCCACAAAACTCAAACCTCAATTCAGGATATAGTTTCATGCTGTCTGGGTTCATTAGCTGTGCTGCGTATGTTGTCCTCATCAAATACTGGGCAGGTGCATTTCATGGGAAAACAAAAGTCCCTTGTATCTGCACTCTAAATGATTTTATTTTTCAGAAGGCTTTAAGGAACAAAAGCGAGACCCTGCTGTTAAAATGTATAATCCAGATCTCTGTCCAAGACCACTGGTGTTCCTGTGCTCTGACAGGTAAATGTGCAGTCACCAGGCCAGTGGGAGGCTGCAGAGGTTCTCCTCAAAGACTCCTGACTAACTGAGTGGACGCAACGGGCAAGGAGAGCTGGGTGAGGCAGGATGCGTATTTATTGCATCCCGGTGTACTTTCTGCATCATTCCTTGCTCCCAAAGCAGCGAGTTCAGCTGCATGGGGCAGGTTTGGAGTCAGAGCCCCACAGGATGGAGGTTTCTGTTCATCCATGGTGCAGGAACATCTGCCAAGGTTTCCCCTGCTGCTCTGCAAATGAGACTTGGTCCTGGCTGACAGACGTCCCCCTTCCCCCTCTCCCAGGAGACTGTCTCAAAGAAAGCCTGGCCGTTCATCCTGTGCAGCACCACAGGAGGTTTTTTCCAGCTGTTTTGCTTTGCCAGCTGAGATGTTCAGGCTGTTTCTCGGAACAGGTGCCTTTTGCCAGCCCTATCTGCTGTTTCCAGCCACAGCTCACCTCGGCAGGATGATGAGCAGAGAGCTACAAACCTGCTAAGGCCTTTCCTCTCCCCTTGAGAAGCAGGAGTGTGTGCACTCCTGACACCCTCCAGGTGTGAACCACATGGTGTCGGGGGATGGAAGTATCAGACACAGTTATGATTTAGCAGCAGTTCAGTTTTATTTGTGATTTGAGGTAGATCAAGACATTGAGTTTTAGCAGCGCTTAATCACTAACTGATTTAAAGTTTTACAAAGTGATTTAACCAAATAAATGAACAGCGACTCGATTACAGATTCGAAGATGACAAGATTCACACTAACTTACTATAAGGTATCCCAAGCTAATACTTATACATATGAGAGCAAAGCACAGANCAAAGGGCCTTCACTAGAATCGCTGCTTATAAGATCCAAGATAATTGACTTTCATCAGGTAATTTTCCACTCTGGCCCAGCTTGGACGATGGAATATTCCGGTACTTTCCACCAGTTGTGCAAGCCCAAAACTTGTTAGATCTGCAAGTTCTGGTACCAACTCCCTTTGGGCCATGAGCCAGGTACAGGTGTACTGGGCTGTCAGGGAGTGATATTCCCAAGCGACAGGGGAAGCAAGAGCCAGGCGCGTTAAGGGAGTGCCTTAATGCTCTGGTCTTTTCTTTTTCGCAATTCATGCCTGACATCTCTTAGGTTGGTATGCAGCCCAGGGACAGGCAATTGCACCAAGTACCGAGTGGTCAAAGAGGGGGGGTAGCTTGCCCCACCACACATGGTCCCAGCCCACATATTTCATCTTCAGTGGCCTCAGTCTCACCTTCGTGAAGAAATACCGCTATTCTCGAAAGAGAGGGAACTCCTTCTGTAGAACTGGCCCAATATTAATCAGCCAGTAGACGGAGATACTCCAAATTGTTGTATAGACAAGCTAACTGTGCCTATCACACAGTTTTGCCCCTGCCTTGCCTATTCAGGGATATGAATACCCTCCTCTGTGCTCCTTTCTATCACCTTCTGTTTACTCTCCCATCTCCTTGGTCCCTTAAATGTATGCAAAGACCATTTTAAAAAGTGTCAGAGGGCCATGAAACAATTTTCCTCATGCAGCGGATTTCAGGATCTTTAGCAATGACATCACAGGCCATCTGGAAAGGCCAGCAGCAGCCACATATCATCCCAGAACACACACATACCCAACACCTCCTTCCTATGTGGAAAAAAGCAATCGAGTCCTCCTGGCTCAATGGACTTGTAAATGTCCTTTAAATCTGTCACTTTAATGTCCTCCTTGGAAGAAGTAGAATGAGGAGGTAGGTTTTTTTCCTTATGGCTCCTTATATTATAAACCAGAGGAATTCAAAGTACTCCATGGATTTGTTACAGGAGTTCTTTGAAAATGCTGTATTGTTTTCTGGCAGCAGCAGCAGCAATAAAGTTTTGAACTGTGTTTCCTTCTGACATTCAGGGGAGTCAGAAGTCAACCTGACCATGAGCAGCTGAGACAAGACAAATCCTTCACGGCAGCAGAGTACCAAAGTCAGGCATTCTCTGTAGGGAAGGCTTCATTCTTTCAGGGTACATTTAGGAAAGGTGTAAAAATCAGGTTTTCCATCCCAGGAAAAATTATTCTTGGAGGACAGGACTACAGTGCCTGCTGCCTGTGGAATATTAGCAAATCTGTAAAAAAATTAATGCACAATTTGTACAGTGGTTAGCAATCCTCACAAACACGTAACACCTCTCCAAAATGATGTCAGCAAAACCAGGGATAGTCAAACACTACATTGCTCTACCCCAGTGCACCAATATTTGAAGCACCTTTCCTGACCATTGGAACTACAATGGCTTACTATGCTGAGCTAAGTAGAAGACTGCTTGCAATCAGGAGACCAGCACAACAGGACAAACAGCAAACATAACAAACAGAACAACCAGCAAGCACAACATGGAAATCATCAGACAAGAAAAGGTGCTGTAATGGAAAAACCATGTATTTTCAAGTTGAAAACTTCAGACAAGCTTTTCAGTTCAATTAATAATTCATGAATAAGGAAGTTACACTACATTCTTTCTTGTATTTTTTGCACTGTAATCTTTTTTTTCCACTTGGTATTTATTTTTCAGTTTGGTTTTTCCTTTCTTTTTTCCTTTAATTATCCTTTCACTCTACAGTTCATTTTAGCATAGTGGCATGCCTGACTGGCCAGCCTGGCAGGCAAGTAACATTCCAGTACTGCATTTATGAAAGCGATGGATGAACTGTTTTCCCTGCTTGCTATTTTTTTTTTTTTAATTGTTGAGGATGCACTAAAAGACATAACCAGCTTTTGCATTTTGATTTTTGAAAATTTGTCTTTTGTAAAATTTTTGCCTTCTAGTTCCTCACTCCTGATATTCTTGGTTTGATCTGGAGTCAGCATCATGGTCTTCTTTGCCAAGTCTGCAGTAATGATCATATGATTTTTCTTGTTCTTGTTTCTTGCTCAGATTTTGTTCTCTTCTTTGTCCTGCATTTGAGTTTCACCCTTGTATTTACAAGCCTGACAGAAAGCTTGGACCTAAAGGGCCCTGAACACAACGGCCCCTCTTGAAAGACAGGCCACAGCAAGTGCTTGGAAGATCTGATCCCAAACATACATGTGGTGCTTTCTGTACATGAATAAGTCCTTGGTTTGCTTCTGATTACTGTACTCATTTTTCTTAAAATACTTTTGAATCTCAGTCTCTGTAACCTCCCTTCCGCATCCATTAGAATTCTCTTACTTGTGTTTTTTCCTCAATTACTGCAATTTTCTCTTTTTTTTGTGGTCAGTCACTCTTTCACTTTTGTGTGGGCAGGAAAAGAGGTTTTGTGCTGACAATGTTGATTAATCAGTATGGCCACATGTTGGGATATTTTTAGAGGGAAAAAAACCCCAAGTTTTGAAATATTTTTTATGTGGAAAATGAGCAAATGAAAGCATTGCAACCAGCATTAATATTTAGGTAACCATTCTTAAAAGCAAATAATTATTCAGTGTAAAGGACAGATGAAATTAAAATAATTCTGAAATTTTCCTCAGTACTTATAAGACTCCTTCGGTTCTGGCTGTTTTAAAATGGTTCTGGTAACGTAGACTGGAAAGTGAAGGAACATATACAGACCATGTAATTCTCTGGGAAAAGAGAGAACAGTGAGGCTGATATTTCCACAGCCCAATTTCATAAGAAACCTTCTTTAGAAGGAATTGGAAATGAGTTTTCGGGACTCAGCCAACTTACAAATTATAGGCAAACACAATGAAGATCCCAGAATGCAAAACCTATTTAGGCATGTAACATCCCCATGAATGCTAGACAGAAAGGGCAAGTAAGTGAGACTTTTAAAATTAAAATAATTTTAAATTAGAAATCTCAATTCTTCTGAAAAGAGAGCTCTGACTACAGTCTGTAAAGTGACCATTAGCTAAAGGCATTCAGTTTGCCAAGAAGCTTGTGTTTATGTAGCCCTTAAGATCCCAGAAATTTAACAAAGCCATTGAATGTGGAAAAGGGTCAGGGTGTACCAGCCAGATCTTACACTTCTGATCGCACTATCTGCATGTTTTCCAGATGTTGTGCTCACAGCCAGCCAGTTGGCATAGCAAGTCCTTGTCACCTGGTGGCCGTTCTCCACAGCGCTGTGCCACTGGGCTGCTCTGCTGGACCAGCAGTCCAAAGGTGGCCAACAGTCTCGGCGTGTGGGCTTCTGCCAGCCAGCTCCTCCCTGAAGGGAGACAGTGCTTCAGGTTTGGCTATTGCAGGCAGATTTTCAAAACTGTGAATCTCTTTACTTTGCCTGTGCTGCTGGGACTTCTGGCACTGTTAAATTGGATGCTACATTAAGAGAAACAGCTTTGGAGGGAGACAGAGAATTGCAAGTCTTACAGGTAGACTTTTTGCAACGGAAAGGTGTATGGTCCTTTTCTTATAATACCTCTTGCCTTATTAAATAGAAAGCCACAATTAAGGGCTGTGTTTCAGCATCAAATGCAGAACGCCTGGAGGACAGCAATATCCTTTCAGTCTTACATACAACATCCAAAAAAGGGTCAGGAGACTTCTACCAGAGCAGGTGTGCTGGCACCCTTTTCCTACTTTTTCTGTTTCATTGATCAGAACTCAGAGAAACCTTCACAGAGATCCTAGTAAAATAAGAAGCGAGTGGGAAAGCTTTTGTATGTGCATTTTTGACTCATCATTTCACTAACCTGCAACCTTAGAGCTTTTGATAAACCCTTTAATCTCCCTCAGTTGAGGAGGACCAGGTTAGAGACCACTTGGCCAAGCTGGACATCCATAAGTCCATTGGCCCTGATGGGATGCACCCGCGAGTGCTGAGAGAGCTGGCAGATGTTATTGCTAGACCGCTCTCCATCATCTTTGGAAGGTCATGGTGAACAGGAGAAGTGCCTGAGGACTGGAGGAAGACCGACATTGCTCCAATCTTCAAGAAGGGCAAGAAGGAGGACCCAGGGAACTACAGGCCGGTTAGTCTCACCTCTGTCCCTGGGAAGGTAATGGAGCGACTTGTTCTGGATGTCATCTCCAAACACGTTGAAGAACAGGAAGTTATTGGAAGTGGTCAACACGGATTTACCAAGGGTAAATCATGCTTGACCAATCTGATAGCCTTCTATGATGTTATAACTGGTTGGCTGGATGAGGGGAGAGCAGTAGATGTCATCTACCTTGACTTCAGCAAGGCTTTTGACACTGTCTCCCATAACATCCTCATTAGGAAGCTGAGGAAGTGTGGGCTAGATGAGGAGACAGCGAGGTGGATTGAGAGCTGGCTGTGTGACAGAACTCAGAGGGTTGTGATTAATGGAGCAGTGTCAAGTTGGAGGCCTGTAACCAGTGGTGTCCCCCAGGGGTCAATACTCGGCCCAATCTTGTTCAATATATTCATCAATGACCTGGATGAGGGGACAGAGTGTATCCTCAGCAAGTTCGCTGATGATACCAAACTGGGAGGGGTGGCTGACACTCCAGAGGGCCGCGCTGCCATCCAGCGTGACCTGGACAGGCTGGAGTGCTGGGCAGAGAAGAACCTAATGAGGTTCAACAAGAGCAAGTGTAGGGTCCTGCACCTGGGGAGGAAGAATGCTAGGCACCAATATAGGTTAGGGGTGGACCTGCTGGAAAGCAGTTCTGAGGAGAAGGATCTGCGGGTCCTGGTAGATAGTAAATTATCCATGATCCAGCAATGTGCCTTTGTTGCCAGGAAGGCCAATGGAATCCTGGGCTGCATAGGGAAGAGTGTGGCCAGTAGGTCGAGGGAGGTCATTCTCCCCCTCTACTCGGCACTGGTGAGGCCACAACTGGAATACTGTGTCCAGTTCTGGGCTCCCCAGCTCAAGCGGGACAGGGAACTACTGGAGAGAGTCCAGCGTAGGGCAACAAAGATGATTGGGGGACTGGAGCACCTCCCTTATGAGGAAAGGCTGAGAGAGCTGGGACTCTTTAGCCTGGAGAAGAGAAAGCTGAGGGGAGACCTTATTCTTGCTTATAAGTATCTAAAGGGTGGCTTGGAGGAGGATGGAGGCAGACTCTCTTCAGTGGTTGCCAGTGACAGGACAAGGGGCAACGGGCACAAGTTGGAACATAGGAAGTTCCATTCAAACATAAGGAAAAACTTCTTTACGGTGAGGGTGACCGAGCACTGGCACAGGCTGCCCAGGGAGGTTGTGGAGTCCCCTTCTCTGGAGATTTTCAAGACCCGCCTGGATGCAGTCCTGAGTAATGTGCTCTAGGCAATCCTGCGTCAGCAGGGGAGTTGGACTAGATGATCTCTAGAGGTCCCTTCCAACTCTGAAAATTCCATGATTCTGTAATCTGTACCACTGAAGCTCCATTAATCTTTACAACTGAACCTAACAGAGTTTTGTCTGAGTGACTGTCTTCCACAGTCTACATTGCTTCAGAGATGTAGTGGTGGTGGTGAAACATTGATCAGCAGTAACTACTGGGACAGTGTGAAAATGCCCAAAAGAGTGTTTTCCAACACTTCCTGAAGGAATAGGTGTACCTATCTTTCTTAGAAAAGACTGAATATAATCCTCCTGTAAACATAATGTTTATCTTCAGTTCATTCAAGAAAGACTGCAATGGTACAATGATCTGGTTACATGGCCTGCTCAAGCGAACTTCACATGCAAAAGTCACACGCACAACAAATGTTACCTCAAGCAACAAAATTAGCCTGTATTCAACAAAGCAGATGACAGAAGAAAGAGAGACTGAGTCCTGGAAAAGGCCCAGGGTGATCCTGGTATTTCCCAGTGGCATGAGGGAGGAGCAATACTAAACTTCGTAAGGGTGAGGTTTAGAGTTATGGGAGAAATTGGGCTGATGCAGGCTGAGGGCAAATAAAAGCTTTCACTGACACTTGAAAAAGTGCCTCAGCCTTAGCAGCTTACGTTGTTGTTTTCAAGAGTACTTCCAGCCTGGCTTTCTGAGGTTTTGAGGTGCCTGCAGGTACAGAAAGGCATTTCTTGAGAATGTCAACAACAGTGTGTCACATGAAGCACCTAAATTCCCCTGAACTCAAGAGGCACAGGGCACCTAACCTTTTAAAATGCTGGTAGATACCAGTTTGCATCTGAAAATCTGATTTAAGTCTCACTAAAAGTCAGCAGGACTCCCAGATCTCTGATACGTTTGGTCACTTGGGTGCCTGACCCCCATTATGGAGTATGTACAGCACACTTCCCTAGGTGCTAGTAGGAGTATAAGTCCCAGGAGAAGGACAAGTGAGTAGGGGAAAGCATGAACTAAACTGTGCAAAAAAAAAAAAAAATGCTTCTGTTATGAGGACTCAAATACTTATTTAAAAAATATCTGTCTTAACATAGCACAAATCATACCATTGAGTTTGAAATAAACTGGAAATAAAAAGAGGGAAAACTGACAGGAAGAACAGATACCTAGAGATACTGAGCCAAACTAAAAACCGTGCTGCATGCTTAAGAAAAAAGAAGGCTCTAGGTATAGCTGGGAAAGATGACGGCGTAAGAGCAAATTCCAGGAAGCAGAGGAGCAGCAAAGAACTGTAATGAGTTCTCTGCACGCTTTTATCATGGGAAACGATTGCAAAGGTCCTTTTATGGGAAATGAGTGTAACCATAAAAAGTGTAAGCTGCAATGTGAAGGCTTCAGAGCAATCTGAAAAACTCAAGTGACTTTAATCAATGTAAGCTGATCGCTCTGTCAAAACATTTAGAAGGAAAATATAAAATTACATAGATATTGATAAGGATGTGGAGTTTCTGCAGAAGTATAGCAACTGCTTCTGAAGACTAGAAAGCCTCTTGCATGTTACCTTGTTCAGCTTTTGAATGGGGCCAAGAAAGAGCTGGGAAATTTGAGATGACTAACTTAACGTCTGTCTTAAAGAGAGATAAAAACTTTCCGCCTAAGAGCAGATAGACTAGTCTGTATCGCAACACATAAGGAGCAGTGCGTTTTATTTTCCTTAGGGAGCATTTATTTTCCTCAGGGAAGATGGTTCCAACAAGCAGGACATTTCTTTTGCAGCATGCCTCTGAGATGAGAGGATATCAGCATGACTTTTTCACCACTCTGTTCTTTGCTGACGTACTTCAGTGAAAATAATCCTTACATATACCAGGATAAACCACAAAGTTTTGAATCATAGATAAGGACAAACCATAATCTGATTTTAACAAGAAAAATCTCTGCAAAAATTTGGTTACTGGAACACATACATCTTTACAATGTTGTATATGTTCAAAACATAGATTGCAGAAGACAGTTCCCAACTGTCTTTTCATCTATTTTTCTTCTTCAGATAAAAGTTCCACAGATACTGATACTACCACCAAGCTAGTGTCCTACTAGCCTGGCCAGCGTTATTCACAGCTTACTGTCTGCAGCAAGATAACTTGGTTTACCAGATCGGTTTCTAACCTCAGAGGGTCGTACTTGTTGCACATCAGAAACTCAAAGTGGAGCAGATCCGATGCATTCAGGACATTGCAGAACCACATTGAACAATCGTGTATTGAAACAGGCCATTATTTTTAAATAGCCACAAAGCTATCCTGAACCTTAGCAACAGCCTTAACTTATAAAGGCCCTACACACTCTCCGTGTTTCCTTTAGTGATGCTGCAGGCACCAATTCATATTCACTGACATCCAGTCTACAAATAAAGTACCAAACTTTCTTAAGAGTCAGATAAATAAGCAAAGATGCAGCATCCATACTAGCATTTCCTGATGATATTTAACGTCTAATTAATGATGTTTAATCACACAACCTAAATTGTCACTTCAGAGAGTGTTGTAGTGGTTTAAAACATCAACACAGTTATCAATGATCCATTGAGCAGATAACTTTGAGATTTTTTTTATTATTATTATTCCAAAGCCTACAGTTAATCATGAAACTTTATAAAGGAAACAAATATGTACCACAGCCTTTTCAAATGTTAAAAAAATATTCACTTATTAATACCAATGTACTGTAATGTAAGTGTGGTGAATAATGGGGGGAATCCAGAGGGAAGAGGATGCCTGGGAACCATGTGCAAGAATGCTGTTCCAGAAGGTGTTGCATGTCCAAAATACGGCCATCTGAAATTTTTTAAATATTTTGTTGTTGTTGTTGAAGAGTGAAATGACAAAAAAATGTTTTGGTAAAACTCACAGGATTTTTACTTCACACATATACAGATATACATGCTTGTACCAAAACTTTTATTTGTGAAGGTCTTGAGAATAACTACTAAGGGAGAGATAGAGATGGTCTTAATGTTCTGCAACTACTGCTTTCTGTGGTCCTGCTTTTCTTTTTGGCCCATCGTTTTTGTCACCCTAGATCTCTTTTGGCCTGAAGAAGCATGGACGCTTCCCTGCAAGTCTTGTTTTTCTCATATGTACCCTTCTGCAAACCTTTCTTCCTGTTTGCACTACGGCAAGTGATACCTGTAGGTATATGGGGTGCAGCTGTCTTCTCTTTCCAGCCACATACCAGTCACCAGGTTGACACAGCTGCCTCACACAGTTCTTTCTCTTCTGAGGTCAGAGAAGGTGCCTGCAAGAGCTGTTTCATCGTCCTGGAGATAGGCAACTTGGTTGTTTTTTTCTGCTCTAATATATATTGGAAGCACAGAAAAAGCCTTAGCCTCAAGATTTGTGATAACAGGAACATGCTCAAGTGAATAAAATGAAGAATTTCTGTAAAACGGAGTTTAAGTGGTTTTATTCCAGCTTTGGGGCTATCTCTGAACACCCTGAACAGTAGAGCTGACCTCTATTTTCTAGTGTCTGCACACAGAAAAAAATGAATGAGGAAAAAAAAGACATTCTTTAAAAAATAAACTCCTTTGCAACTTAATAGGACTCTGATCACCCATGTAAAATGAGTCATGTTTTATTACCCTCTTCTCCAACCCTGACCTCCTCCAGTCAGACACACCTCATGGAAAGAGAGGTGGAAGCACAATTTCAAGGGCAAGAAGCAGGTAATAATATTAAATGGCCACGGTGGGACTGCAGCAATGGATTGAGCAGATTGGATTTGCCCAGTGCACCAAAATGCCCATTCAGCCCTCACCTCTTTACAGGCTGCCTTCCCAGTCCCTCTGTGCTATATTTCATGGTCAAATTCAGGTGATGACATGGACAATTTAGTGTCTGAGTTCTTTCTAACCCAGGACATGGTGTTGTAATTACACGCTCCAGTGCAGGCCTGCATTCCGAGATAACAAACAACCTTGTAAAAGAGGGGGAAAAAATCCTTTAATAGAGTGCAGTTCCCTTCTCCCCGGACTGAGAAGGCAGAACAGCAAAGGAAATTTCACAGCATCCCTGTGTACCTGGAAGGGCCAATCAGAGTGAGCCCAAGTAACACCAGAAATTATTCTCCAAGAGCTAATGACCACTAAAAGCATAGTTTCTTCCTTCATCCTAAGGGTTTTGCTGTGGGCTTAATGCAAAAGCGATTTTCATAAGCGGCTTTTTCCAAGATACATTACTTCTGACAATACTACTTCAGTCTCTGGTCTTGCTCGAAACACTCCTCATTTAGCATCAGAGGCTCATTCCATAAAGCAGTTTTCATGCCAGCAAATTATCTCCCGGTATACACGCAATAAATCTGCACCAAAATCATCTGCATTTCCATGCTTTGGCCTCAAGACAGTGGTAAAAGACTGCAGATTAGGAGTGCAAAGTACAGTGGGATGCAAATCACAGGAAAAAATACCCAGGTATCAGAAGGCAGAAGAAATAGGAGAGTAAAAGATCACACAAACTTTCTCTTAAATATATAACTAAGGGAGACACGGTAGGGGCAAGATGAGGCTTGTAGGTGGTGATATCATGACATAGCTGCTTGAAAAAGGTGCCAGTTTTTTGCCAGGATCAGCTTTACTTTCATTAAAAAGTTGAGTCATTGCCTGATCCATTTGTTGAAAAACTTATGGTTACCACCACCTTAGCCACAGGGTCAGTCTCTTTTTACGTCCTTCAACTCTCAGTCCTTCATCCAAGTATGAAATACCAAAATACTTCCATTGCTAGACTGGGTCCTCGAAGTTTATCATTCTGCCATTGCCTTTTAACAGCCCTTGGTTATTTGTGTTCTTTAATTTGAGCCCCTTCCTGCTTTTTTTTTTTTTTTCTTATAGTGTATTTATACATATGAATCCATTCACAGCAAACATCCCAAAAGTCAAGTCAAGAGACAGTATTCATGCGTTATCATAGAGAAGACTCCTCCCTGCCCTTTTCACTTACATTTTTTCAAGCTCTGTCATGAACAGATGTTATTTTATCTTCAGGCCAACTGGAACAACAGTTCTAAGAGGTATGAACCGCACCATTCATCTCAGCATGGTGTTAATTCAAGGTTGATCTATACATAGGCTGGAACTAAAAAAAGACCAGCCCTATAAATCATACCTGTAGTTCAAATGTGTACATGAATATTTTGAAGGTTCATACCCGTACTAACTGGATTTGGCTAAATCACTGCCAGAACAGGGGATAGACAAACCCCTATTCCTATATTGGCTCCAGTGTCTTCTGTGCAAATCTGGCAGAGACAGTCCCTGTGCTTAACAGGAAAAGGCCACTCTGAATGCAAAAGCACAGCATTGTCACACCAAGATTCACTAGTAAGTTCAGATTTAAACCCAAGTTGCTATTTTGGTTCCATATTGGGTGCACATAAGCCCTCCAATGTCCGGAGATAACAGATTAAATGTCACTACAATTAACCTTTTAATTCCTGATCACAGGTCTCCGTAACTTATTTAGTCTCCATCACTCCGTTGCCACATATGGACAGGCATAGGAGACACGATGCCTTATGTTTCTCAGTAAGGAATCAAGTTTAACAGACCCTTGGGCCCTCCTGGGATACATCAAACTCAAGGAACTCAGGAAAGCCCAGAAACATTTTGCATTATATATAAACCTCTGCACAATAGGGAAGATGGGGGGAAAATAATTTTCCAGCCACCGTCCCTTCCTGCGTCCTCACCTTCATGTCTTTTCCACACAGTTTTGGCTCTATTGCTACCCTGCAAATGGATTCACACAGATGCACACAGATAGACCTGAGAGATAATGAGGGCTGTCAGAGATCCGAGTCTCCTGGTTTCAAGTAGCAGCACTTAAAGCTCTCTTCCCCCTTTTGTCCCCTTAACAAGGGCGTTTTGCCATATGCTGAGGGCACATCCAAGCTGGTCGTAGGCTACCTAACACAGGCACAAGTGGCAACATATACTTAATATCAGGTGCAAAACCCAGGCTAGGGGTTTGGTGGCTTACCTATTGCCTCTTTAACTGCCTTGTCTAAAAGCAGCCAAGCACATTAGCTGAAATCTGGACAGTCTGGATCTGTTGTGCTTAGAGTAGTTATGGGACGGTGGATAGACAGACACACAGGTGAATGGCTCAGCTACCGCCTCAAGCTGGAGTGACTGCTCCGGTGCTCAAAAGGATGCAACTCCCTGGAGCCACCTCTCCTTCTCCTGAGGCAGTCACCAGAGAAAGATGGACAAAGAACTTGGACTTCCCCTATGCTCTCTCCATAAACCTCTTTCCCTTTCTTATTTATAACAAATTATGGGAGAGGACAGATGCAAAGAATCTGGGGTGCAGGGAGGAGCAAGGTAGTTGTGGGCAGAGACTGGAGGAGGAAAAAGAGCAGACTGAAAGTTCACTGGTGGACCTGAAACAAGGCAACAGAGCAGCTGAAGGGCAGGACTAAGAGGCAGAGACCAGGCAAATAGGAAAGGATCACTAGGAGTTTGGGGATGCACAGCCCATAGGGATGTGAGAAGACAAAGGTGAGGAGGAAAAGAAAATTGATTTCTAGGCACAGATAGAGCAGAGAGGGAATTAAGATGAAGCAGGGCAAGAATTAAACTGGTGATAGCAAAATGCTGGCACCAGCAGAGATCTGGCATCGCACTAGTGGTGATTAATTACAGTGGCATTTTTTTATCACAGGCTTATTCCTTTTGTAATACAATAATACACATGGTTTCATTATATGCAGGCTCTGAGAATAAATGTAAAAAAATGCTCCTCATCCACATTACTGCAAACATGGCTTTAGCACTCTATGCAACACCCGCTCTGTGTTTTATGGGTGCTGAACCTCAGAAGTAGGCTTGATACATAGTGGGATGTTATTTAAAGGCTAACAGGGTAAAACTGCTAGCGATGTATACAAAAAAGTTTACAATATTTATTATGTGATCTAGCACGTTGCATAAGCACACCCAAGCTCTGTGCACAAGCAATCACTGGCATATTTACACTGTGGCTTTGGAGCCTAAATGCAAAAATGTACAATAAAGCAGTAAACTGAGACTTTCAGGCATGACGGAACAATCAAGTACAGTGTGATGAAAGAAAATTGGAAGCCATTACATCTTCCGGATTCTGAAAGTAGATTTTTTAGAATATTTTACTGTTAAATGCTATTTTGAAAGGCATCGTAAAAACTTGCTTTCAAATGAAAGAGAATAAGAAAAGGATCCTTCCCTTTTGAAATGACAAACATCCCTAGGCACTGCACTTCACTACAGAAGTTTCCAATGACAGCAAATAATATTGTACTGGCAAGCTCTCAAGTGGCAGGCTGCATTGCACATCAAAAACTGCTATCTGATGGTGATTTCACAGGAGGAAGAAGCATTTCTTATGCCAAGCCATTATCTTAAGCCTATGATAACAAAACTGAAATGATTGAATATAAAATCCACGCTGAACAGCAGGGATAAAGTTAAAGAATAAAGTTGGACAATGACCTTACAATTCAACTAGCAGATGATTTAGATAAATGTGACTGTTTTTCCATTCATTTTGATGAGCTCATTGATATAAGGTCTGTAATACAGCTACACACACGCACAGAGTAGAGGAAAGAGAGAGTACTATAGATACATCCACATACCTACCAGATGTTGAAAAAAAATATACACTAATGAAGTTGCCTAAATTCAAGGGCCAGCTGAAGGTTAAGATGTGTGTACAGAGCAGGAGTGAAGTTAATGTCTGAATTGATATTGATGTATCAAAAGTTTTAAGCACTGCTACAGATGCTTATGAGATATGCTTGCTACAAAAGTTATATTTGAAAAATCAGTTCTGTAGGGACTTGTGGCATCACATGTTACTGTGTATAAAGAAGCATTCTGGATGAACAAGAATGAAAAGAAAGAGACAGGTAGTGAGAACTTTAACAAAGTTGTGTCGCTTCACATGGGTTGCCTCTTCACCAAGGGTGAAGAGTATGGGTAGCATCTTCACCTAGGAGCATCTAGGTGAAGATGCTCCTATAAAAAGATAACACTCAACAAATAAGATCATTGATTTGTAATAGCAAGCAATGTCTTTGCCAAGTGTTTGGAGAAAATTAGTCCTTTTCTGATCTCCACAATTGTTCAGTGACCACCATTTTTTCACTGCAAGCATCAAAAAGGTTGAGGAGGGAGATTAGGGATGCTGTTCCAAGAATGAGAAAAAGCAAGCATTATCAGGTTCTGTCCTCATCTTCCCTCTTCCATAGCTTCTTTTTCTTATTCTCAGGCCTTCTGTCCTTTGCTGGTGCAGCTGCCTAAATAGTCTGGGGGAAAAGAAAGAGAAGACAATTCCTGCCTTTCTAATTTCTCTATACCACAAAACTTTCTCATCTTGAATTGCAACCACAGCAGTCTCCTTTTTTTCTGGCTTAGTCTCCCACAAACTTCTCCCCACTAAAAACAACATCACTAAAGATAAGTTTCAGGTCCATAATTTTGGCCACTAACCAGTGACATGCTGCCTAAGTTTTACAAAGAGGCCCTCCCACTCTTGCCAAATGTTCTCCATTTCAGCTGGGGATACGTGACGTACAGGCTAATCCCAAATCATGAGCCTCACTCCATCAAGCAACTCATTTTTAATCCCTCACGACTCTCACAGACACTGTAAATCTCCCACTCGCAGCATCTATTTCGCATCTGTAAGAAAAGTCAGCACTAGCATTCCTCTAACACACCCGTGCTGAGAGACTAACGTAGCCACTACAACTGCTTAAGGGTCTGTTTGCTCAACTTACAGGATAAAAAAAAAATCAAATACAAGAAGCCTGTTACAAGAAGTAATTACACAGCTTTGTTTTGCTATAAAGCTGTGGCCACCCAGACACAAGAGGCCCCACTCCTCTTGTTCCTTGGTATGTTCCCACATTTTCCCAATGTCTGCCAGTCCCTAGAATGCAAGATGCCCTCTTCAGTGCACTCAGACTTTCCTTCCCTGACTTTGTTGTATTTTAGCAAATCTTAAAATAAATGGTCTGGGCATCTCTTCCTGGATTCACCAACATTTATTGCCCCATAGGAAGGTCTGTCACATCAAGCCTCAAAGAATTACAACATCCCTTGTTCCAGGGGCAAAACTATTCCTTGAAAAACAAAAACAAAAGACCCCAGTGAAATTTCTCTCTCAGACAACCTTTCTTCAGTGAACACCCTGTGGTCTCAGCAAGTAGGTAGAGAATAGTCCAATAGCAATATCAATAGGCCCTTCAGCAGTTTTACAGGGACATTGTCTTAAACAGCACGTTTCCCTCTGCTGCAAACCTCCCCCTTCTCTCCCTTGTGTTTTCCTACATTCACTACATAGTAACAAGAGAGGGGACAGGCATTTGCCCTGCACTAATGCAAATCAAAGTCATGCAAAGCAGTGAGATCGTCAGGAAGAACTAAGAGTGGAGCTGCCCTACGAGGGAGGACAAGAGGGGAACCAAAGGTAATCCCAGCCCCCGCAGGGACCTGGAGAGGATCTGGAGAGGGAGGGCAGCTGCCAACCATTTCTGTTGACAGCCCCAACCAAGGCAAGGTGATGGATCATGTCCAGGGTCCATCTAGGGAGCTCAGTGAGGAACAGATGGAGAAGGGGGCGGGACTGGATATGAGACTACGACACAGGTCCATGGGTTCCTGAGTTGAAACAGAGCCCAGGGCCCATGGGTGGCCGGGGTGGGTGGAGTGACCTTGCTGCTCAGGGCCGTTACGGCCTACTAGTGCATTAAGGGCCCTGACAGATCTATGTTGACAACTTATGGTAAAGTGAATAACTTTTAAAATGAAGTCTCTGGAGGAACTTCCCAACAGTGAGCTCTAGTCCACAGGCTGCAGTTTTTGTACCTCCCACACAAAGCATCAATGAATTATTTGAGACCCAGCACACCTCCTCAGTAATAATAACAACAGTGATGTACAGTCTCTTGTGTGGTGGACTGAAAGCAGCAGTCATGGCTTGGGACTCGTCAGTGGAGAGTGGTGGAAACCAAGACTACTGCCAGTGGAGAGGATGGATTATCCTGTGCAATGCTGGAACACCACAAAGATGAACAAAGAAAACTTATGTACAATTTCTGTGGTTTTTTTTTTTTATTTTTTAAAAAAATTCTGACTGTACCTCTGAGCTGAACTATGCCAAATAAGGAATTGTCCCACATTAAGAGGAATGTTATTCCTTTCATTTTCTCTCTCACTGACTTTTCTAAGAAATTTCCCTGACCCCTTTACTGCCTCTCTTCTCTGCAGTGTTAAAAGGCAAGAGATTCGTATGACCCTGCTCTTCTAACCCTGACTTACCCCCACGCCTGCCACGGATGAATCTTTCTGTGGACTCATACCTCCCTCCCTCCCACTCACATGGGAACCCTATTTACTCTTAGTCTGAAAGAAGAAAAGAAGACACAGGTCTTTCATCTGAACATCACACTGAAGGGGCTGCAGGCCAAGGCATTGCTCCGCACAAGGCAGGCAGATAACACTGCTCTTTGGCATCTCTTTTTTGAATAGAAATCCTGAGAAACATTTATTTGCTTGGTTTCTCTCCTGCTTATTTAGATCTGACACATATCATTGCTATATCTTTTTTTTGTTTCATACAGTCTTCATTGGTCTTTTGCAAAACCTGATGAAATTTTCCCCAGGAAAGCTGGTGTTCTCAAGAGGCATTTATTGTACCTTTTGTCTTCCCTCTAAGAAACTTACTGATGTGGGTTGCTTTTTTCTTTTTTTTCCTTTCTATTTCTTTCTCTACTTTCTCATTGCAATTTGCCTATTAGTTTTGTAACATTGGTTTGCTTCTCCAAGGGTGAATCCGTATTTTAACTTAAATTCTTCTTATTTCTACTTCTTTAGCTGCCTTCACTATGGCACGTGCGTTCCTCATGAGAAACCAAATTGTCGCTGCTTTATTGAGGTTGGTTCTGGCTGGTTCATGTGGGCAGGAAGGGGGAAAATAAAGGTGAAGATCCAGATCTGTAGTGGAAGAAGATAAGATGTTTGGAGAAGCATTTTCCCACCATCCTCACTGTTGTGTACTCAACCACTTTCTTGTGACATTCTGACAATACGCGTCCTGTCCAAACTTGTCACTTTGGAAACCTGGCAAGCCTGCTAGGGGAGAACAGAAAGATGGAGGTGGAGGTGTGGGGGAGAGGGCCAGCCTCCTCCATTAGTTTCTGCCACCAGCCATGCAAGATGAAAGACCCTCGGGGCTGGGACACAGCAGCTGCATGTGTGGGGAGGAATGAAATTCAAGCAGAGGAAGATGCTTCCAGAGGCAGCAAGGCACAGGTCTGCATATTGAAAACAGAAAATGGGTGTCAGATGATATTGATTCCTAAATGTCCCCCTCTCACCCAGCTATTCTTCCCATCTCAGTTCCACTCACATTGGGATGGGCCGGTATAATCTGTCTTCCATATGTTGTAAAGGGAAACTGTCTCTTCAATAGCAAAACCATATCAATTGTTGCCTGCCAGACCCCTCCCCGTGGCTCATGATGAATGGCCCCAGCATGCAGCCTGCTCCGGGAGATATGCACTTTGCTCACTGGAGATTGCAGCCTTTCTCCAAACCTTTCAGCAGCGTTTAACAAGTTCATATTTCTTAACTAGACCCTGTTCACAGAACTCTGTCAGAAGTGGATAAATCAGGCTGGAGAGTTACAAAGAGGCATTATCTTGTCACTTGGGCTAAGTTTCTGATAGGTACTTGGGAACCTGACTCCCACTCCCACTGCAGTCAATAGCAGAGAGGTACTGAGCTCTTTGGGAATTCGGGCCAAATAGATTTGCTGCATATTACAATTTTGCTATTGTATTTTTATGCTGCCTGTTGACTTCAATAACAAATCAGTGGTTGTGGAGCGGTTCTGGAGTGGTCCCATGCTTTAGGGGGCAGGAAATTATTAATCATCAATATTTATTGTGAAATCACTATGTTCTTTTATCACTATATTTTTAATTGAGGACATTATTCAGTTTCCTCCTTAAAAATATGGTTGTAAAGATGAGTGATTTGAGTTACCACAGTTTGGGTCCTACCAAAAGTTCAGCAAAATCTGAAATCCTGTACCAATATGCAACTTCTTGCATAAAGAGATTTTAGGTATTAAAAAGCGTACCTTTTTTTGCCATTGTCTTGTGGAGCTGTAAACACCAGTTACCACAATAGCAGGAAAATGGTAAATATCTCAGGTGCAGCATTCCTGGCAGAGTGGAATCAGACTGCACTGTGCTCATTTTCTGGATGTCTATAACAATCTCAGCCAAAGATGGTGTGACTGACCTTAATCCACAGTGAAGACAACAATGTTTGTGTGAGTAAGAGTGAACAAAAGGGGCGCAGTGTGGCATGGAGGGGGACAGAAGGGTCAAGTGCTCCTCTGTCACAGGAGCATCATGACCTCGCCTCTCATTCCTCAGAATCCTTCCCCCTCTTTACCTGGCTTACTTTCTCTTGTGGTCCTCCCCACCTCGCTGAAACCTTTGTTTCTTCTATTACGCTTATATTTTTAATGTTCTGCCATGGTCACTCACTGCATCTGAGAGTTTTGCACCTGCTGTTGTTTGCCCACGTCCTAAGAAAAGTGCTGCCATCTCCCACCAGAGCCCTTCTCCCAGGATCAGAACCTTCAATCAAACCAGGTGAAGCAGTTGCATCAGTAAAGACTCCTTGAAATCATCATCCCTGGCTTCCTCCTCTGACAAAAGTACATTCAGGAGGATAGGTGCATCACTTGCCAGCACGTCTGAGGAGTAAGCCCCTGAGTGTCACTCACAAAGGAACGGGAACAGAAATAAGACAGGAACAGCAACCTCACAGCAACATGACAAGGAACAGAAGAAAGACTTGCTCGCCTGACTGAGGTCCTGTGGGTAATGATGGCAGGAACAAGGATGTGCTATCAGCATTCTGCTAGAGAAACTGGCAGCCCGTGGCTTAGACAGGTGTACTCTTCACTGGATTCAAAACTGGCTGGATGGCCAAGCCCAAACAGTTGTGGTGAATGGTGTTAAATCCAGCTGGTGACAGGTCTCAAGCAGTGTTCCTCAGGGCTCAGTTTTGGGGCCAGCCTTGTTTAATATCTTTAGTGATGATCTGGATGAGGGGATTGAGTGCACCCTCAGTAAGTTTGCAGATGACACCAAATTAACTGGCAGTGTTGATCTGCTTGAGCGTAGGAAGACTCTGCAGAGAGATCTGGACAGACTGGATCGATGGGCTGAAGCCAACTGCATGAGGTTTAACAAGGCCAAGTGCCGGGTCCTGCACTTGGATCACAACAAGCCCAGGCAACGCTACAGGCTTGGGGAGGAGTGGCTGGAAAGCTGCCTGGCAGAAAAGGATCTGGGGGTCCTGGTGGACAGCNGGTTGAGTCACCATCCCTAGATCTGTTTAAAAGTCGTGTAGATGTGGTGCTTAGAGACATGGTTTAGTGGCAGACCTGGTAGAGTAGGGTCAATGGTTGGACTAGATGATCTTAAAGGTCTTTTCCAACCTAAACGATTCTGTGATTCTATGATCTGTGTGAGACTGCCAAAAAGGCAGTGTGGTGCTTCTGGGCACTGCCTGCCGAGGGGCCCATAGCCCAGAAAGCAAAGGTTTATAGGATGGCTTCATCTCCAACAGCTTCAAGCCATGTGAGTAGCAGGTACACTTGATCTGTTGGGCTGCAGTAGTACAAAACCAGCCTCTCAAAATATGTACAGTGTTGATACAGCAGCCTCAGCACAAGCTTTTTTGATCTACTGGTTTGCTCCTCCTGCACCACACTACTTGCTAGTGTAGATGTAAAGATTTATAGAGGAAATACCACATTAGTGTCCATGGAGCATGATTGACAGTGTGCTTGTACATGGGCATCAAAAGATAGGGCAGAGCAGGAGTGAAACTGCTGATTGTAGAGCAAGTGAAGAAACTGAGAAGTGCCGTGAGACCAAGAGAGACTACAGGTAACACAAAGGAGTTGGAAAGCACTGGAGAGAGAGCTGACTGCACCGAGGCCCTCACAGAGATGGAGCAACATTGGTGTGATACAGCTCTACCTTGCCCTGAGCCTTCCTCATCTGCAGGGATACAACCCAAAACGACAAAAATCACTGAATGATGTTTTAATCTCTTTTCTCCTTTTTTTTTCACTGAGTAAAATACAACAGATTAAGGCAATGTACCAGAGTGCAAGCTTGTAACAACCCCTAATTCACAGGGCCTTTCCAATGACAGAATTACCAAACAGATGTGTTGGATCCAGTAATAAATCTAACGTGCAGCACCGACTTGTTCAGCCACTAGCTGCAGGCACATCAAGAAGCCAGGGTAATGGCTTAGCAGCCCAACCACCTCTTTTCCCTCTCGAAGCAAGGCAGGCATAAGGCAGAAAAAGCTGAGGCAGGTGCTCTGCGTGCAGCTCCCGTCACTGTGACACGAAGATGTAGCTGCCAGCAGGAGCATCGGAAGGTCTCTGTTCTCAGCATTTATGTGGCCAGGTGCAAATTTTCTAAAGGAAGGCAGTGGGAGGCAAAAGGAGCAGGGCTGTTGTTGCTGCAGGCTGTTAACACCTTTTGGAGCTCTGCGTGGACTCCCAGTCCCATAACACGGTCCGGCCAGGCTGCACAGTTCTCCCTCTCCTCCCAACTACAGTCCCTCCCATGGTCCATATGCACGGCATGTTACACATATAATAAATCTGACATGCCCATCTACCCTCTCCTTAGGGAGCAAGGGGCACTGACTACACCCATAAGATTATTAGTTTAAAACTGAGGAATTGGAGGGGGTTGGTCAGTTTTCTTATTTTTAAGAACAAAAGCTGAACCTGTGGGATTCACTGTATCACCGAGGTCAACAGTTTGTTGCTGTTCAGAAAGGGATTAGGGATTTATATGGATAATGAGAGCATATACAGTTTTATTAGACAGACTCAGAAAAAAATGCTTTGAGAAGAGATCTAAGTCCTTCTCATGTTTCAGGGCATAAGCCAAACATTAAGTGATAGAGGCTGGAAAGAAAAATGCTGTATTCAGTAATCGCCTACTTCATCATTCCTTTGTGCCTCCTCTGACACAGAGGACTGATACTGTGGACTTCAGATCACTGGTCCTTCCCAGGTCATGCCAGGGCTGTTCCTAAGGCAGGACAAAAGCACGGGAGTAAAGCTTTCCAACACAGCAGTGCATGTGCACCTACCCACCCAATCAGGGGCAAACAAATATTCCTCCCTACCCAGGCACGAAGGCAGGTCTCAGAAAATAGGCACAGCATTTCCCCATTTTTTACAGCAGGATGTTGTTCAGTTTGTGGCACGTTAATTACTATTTACGGGGCTGCTATAAAAATTAGTTACCTTTTTATAACAAAAGGCCCACAGCCAATATTTTATAGACAACACACAAAGAGGTTTGGAATTGATGATTTACAGATCAGGAAATAACACTTAATCAGCTTCCCTACCTTCCCAAGCAGGGCTGTGCAGTTTTACGCCACCTTGCCGTTTTCAACTCATTATTTATTGATGTTGATTGCTTGACATTTCACGACAGGATACGCTTGTTCTGAGAGGTGCACTCTGGGATTTATCCCGATGTGGCAGAGAGGTGTGGGTTATACTATTTTGCCCGCAATTCAGCTGTATCGCATGTCCCAGCACATAGAGTGGTCTCTAGTGTTTATGTCACACAACATAAAACCTGCTTTCATGGAGGGTGACCGCTTTCCCTGCACCACACACGGAGGGAGCCCAAGAATGTGAAGCAAATACGTCATTTACACCATCCCCATGGTGTGAAACGCACATCACTGTTCTGCTGAAACACCATTTCTGCTTACTGCCACTTACTTCTGTAATGTCTTTCATTGGACAACCTTAAAGCTCTTTATCCTTTGAATCAATTAACTGCACACTGTCACCATGATGTGGAAAGACAGGGGATAGCTGTAGGTAATTTATAGATAAGTAAATGGAGGTACTTCTTATGATCATATTCCATCTTAAGCGCTACAAATCACATGCAGTTGATTAAGGTCTGCAAAGCACTTAGAGTGGTTTGCGCTTAGCACATCACTGCTGAAACACTGCTAACGGCGTTTGGGCCATTCTGGAGCGGAGAATAGTCTGATGTGCTGCCACCAGCAGCAGGGGAAGGTGAGGACCTGCTTAGCGTCATGCCTGACGACTCTGCAGAGCTGACAATAATGGCATGCAGGAGGACACTTTACTACTGTTCTGCCCTAACTACTCCACATCCCTCCCTTGCTGGAGAAGTTATGGAAGAAGAAGAATTAAATAAAAGCCTAGAGTCTCGGACCCTGCAGACTGCCAGCTCCACCAAACATGGTGTTACAGCTTGATCATCTAGGTACTAGAGCTCAGGACTCCTAACACAGGCAGTTTCACCTTGGGAGCTTCCAAACCACAGCTGTCAGCATCTTTTGGGAAACAGTCATCGTAAAAGGATGTCTATAGCCCACGTTAATCCAGAATAGAAACAAAAAAATGCTTCTACTAGTTCTACACTGTCACGCAGGCTCATATTAGGTTTTGCAGCCATATGCTGTCCTCTGGGAAGAGTATGATTAATCTTGAAGTAGGCACAGCTTTACATTCATCTCTGTCATACACACTGACAAACAAAAGTATGGGACCACCATTCACTCCTTTACCTGGAACTATTCTTTAAAGCAATACTAGTTCATGGCCAGTCAAAACATAAAAGCGCAAGGACAGCTTATTGATGTCTTTTGCTAACTATGTTTTTGAGGAGAGAGTTGTTTATCAAATTTGACTTCAATGACTTTTCATTTTACTAACTAGGTAAGAGGACATTTTTCTTATTTGTTCTCTTCTTTTATTTCTATTTTTATTTAAAATTATTTATAAAACTATTTCTTATTTGTTCACAAGTATTACTCTAAGGCAAACGAATCAACACGCAATTTTATGAAGCAGTATGAAACATATTTCAGCAGTTTATATGTTACAGCTGGCTGAATTGGAAAAAAAGCATCTGCAAACATGCCGGCAAACCCCCATCCTACAATCCAGTCCCCCAGCCTGTCCAAACTTTCTAGTCATTTTCCATCATCTAGTAGTATGCCAACTTTTTGTTTCTTTAAATGCTTAACCCAGGGCAGGCAGACACACAGGCATTTGCTACAGCTTTTGTTTGAAAGTACTTAGCACCTATTTAAACTCCACTTCACATGCTTGCACGAAGTAATTACTCACAGTTCATCTCATCATGAAAAGGAGACCATACAGACATGGAAAATGAAATATGTGGTAATCTACAATTGGTAACTTTTCTGGGAAAAATAAATCCATGAATGTGCCTGAGCAGGAAACAGATAAGAGAAAAACTTTAGGAGCTGTAAGTCATGAAGAGAAAAAGTATGGCCCACTCAGTTCAGATTTTTGACAGCTTCACAGTGAATAACATCCTGATTTTTAACAAATGGCATCTATTTCATTAGGAAAGATTTTCAGTGACACTGAGGTGGGAGCACAAGTCCAAAACCCTGGTGAGCTTTCATAACTGGACAGAAAACGAAAGCTAATGAGCATGTTAAATCAGCAACTAATACACCTACAGGAAGCATTTAGTGGACAAAAGGAGGTGGTCTGCAAGGCTTTACAAAGAATGATAAACCATTGTGTTACACAGGTGAGTGTGCAGTTTCTGGTGCCCCCACTGCAAAGGACTGCTGGAAAACGTGAGAGCATCTACGTGGTTTCTGTATTGATATAATGAATCTGTCTGAACTCACTACTGTAACAAAATTTGAGAAAAGAGTAGCAACAGTAATTCCCACGTAAGGTATCCCAATATCTTGGAATATGTCTATTCCAATATGTCTTACTGTAAAAGCCATAATCAATGTAGTTTATCCAAAATAAGGTTAAGAGCTGACTTGATTCACAACCTGAGAGAGCTAAAGAGCATTCAGACATCTAATCGGACCTCGTGGTTATCACAAGACCTTGAAATTTAACCCTATTTGTTGCTCATAAACATACACATCTAAAAACATGTCTAGACACTCTCAACATTGTACCTGGTAATTCATGATTACTGTCTTTACTGTCAAAATATGTGCCTATTTTCAATTTGGATTTGTCTGGCTTTAGCTTACTCTCATCAGTACTAATTATGCCTTCCTATGGTGGACCAAAACCCCTAGAGCACTTAGTATTTGCTTTCCATAGAAGTTATTTACACAGGGTAATACCTCTGAATATTCTATTCAAGGCAAAAGAGCAATCAAGTCTCAAAGTTTCACCACATTTTCTATAACTGAAGTTTCTATAGCACCCAAAAAATTGTTATGGCTCTTCTCTGCTCTCTGGTCAATTTGAAAATATTTAAAAATGGAGAATCTGGAATTGAATGCGTTATCCTCATCCCATGTTCACCAAGGTGAGGTCTGCCCTCTTCCACACACTTTCACCCCTACCTAATGCCTGATTTAGTTCTTTCTGCCATCTGCACCAGGTGGAAGGATGGAGAGATCATGCTGAATGCGTGTTCGCCAAGACTTTTAAACCTATATGGCGTGCCAGAAATCAAGCTCTTTTGAAAAAGTATGGCTTGTTCTTCTACCTATAACACTGAATTTGGCTGCATGTCAATTTAAAAAGAATGGTCCCAATTTGCCATGTAATCTAGACTTGCCAGTGATTCATTTTCACTCTCATTATTTCCAGTCTGTACCATTTCTTCCAAGATCACTAGTCCTCAGCAAGCCTCTAGCACAGACGCAGATAATTTCTATGGAACTTCATATTTGAACTGTGTCTGGCTGGGATGGAGTTAACTTGCTTCATGGCAGCTCCTATGCGTTTTGCATTTGTGGCTAAAGTAGTGTTGGTAACACACTCATATTTTGGCTGTTATTGACAGTGCTTGCATGGTGTCAGGGCTGTCCCTGTATCTCACTCCGCACACACCCACACCCACACCCCCACCCCCCTCCCAGTGAGTAGGTTGGGTGTGGGCAAGAGGTCGGGAGGGGACACAGCCAGGACAGCTGACCCGCACTGGCGGAAGGGATACTCCTCCATGCTACGCAACATTATGCTCAGCACTAAAAACTGGGGCAGGTGAAGGAGTTGGGGGGTGGCTGTTGTCTTCGGAGGTGGCTGCTGCTTGGAGACTGGAGGGGCATTGGTCTGCTTGTGGGAGGTGGTGAGTGATTGCCTTTGCATCACTTGTTTTGTTTCCTCTTTCTTTCACCAATAAAACTGGTTTTTTAATCTCAGCTCATGAGTTTTCTCAGTTTTGCTCTTCCTGTTCCCTCCCCCATCCCACTGGGGTGAGGGGAATCGGCAAGTGGTTGTGGGGGTGCTTGTGTGGGGTCAACCCACAATATTAGATGAAATATCTTTTGTGATGAAAAAAATATTACACTTATGTTTTGAAATGCAGCTGCTGGCTGTGTGAAACCTTAAATGCGTGTGCCAAATTGAGGTCTCCATAACAATGTACTGATAAACTCTGTTGTATCACCCCTGTTAATTGCATCAACTGGACCACTCAAGAGTTTATTGTGTAACAAACAGATCCATACAGTTAAAAGCCTCCCTGTTAAACTCTACCTCTCTCCCTGACAGGGCTTCACTTAAGGGCTTCAAACAGTGTATATCTAGGAGAAGATGTCTGATATTAATTAATCCAGCAAATGAAGCAAAATCCAGTGACTGTAACTTGAATTTAAGCTAGGGGGAACATGCAATATTTAACCTTTGGACTGAGTATAGGATGCAGAAGACTGTCAGCTCCTTAAGTCTTTAAGTTACTCCTGGACTTCTTTCAAAAGTATATGACAACGTTCAGGGGTGATCCATGGAGCAACTAAACAATTCAACCTTCTCAGGGACTGCCTTGGATGGTCCCCTCTCCTGAGTATGGGGTAAACCGGTGGTAGCTGCCTACTCTAGGTGGCCAGAATGACCCCTCCATCACGTAGCAGGGAACCTTAAACTCAGGACAAAGACTTCTCTCTCATCAAGAAGTTGATGTGGTACAATCCAGTTGTCCACAGGAAAGATGTCACCTGGGAAAAACCTGCATAATTTCCTCTTGTGGCAGAAGTCTGTTCCCAGATGCACCTTTGCCAGGGGCTCTTCAAACACAGGGAACAGGCAATGAGCAGGAAAGGGATGCCTAAGCTGGCCAGCTGAACCTATGGGACCTGCCCAGCCCAGCTCTTCATGATTCCCTGCTCCTGGAATAATGTTTATGACTTCTTTGTTCACAAAATGATAGGTGCCTCTAGTATATTTAAGCCTTAAGTTATTTAGCTCAGTGAAGAAGTTACTGCTGACATTCTCTAGCCAGTGCTATGCAGTGTTATGTGCAGGGCTGGCACTCTGGCTTTGAAGGTGATGAATCAACTGAAGAAAGGCTAAAAGAAGAAACATGTCTGTCTGGCTTGATCCTTCTGCAGTGCTGAGATGACACTAGTGATGTCTCCAAGGCTTCAAAGATCATAGGGAGAAAGCAGCATTGCTAAAGGTGACTTAGGTGGACATGAGTGAAAGCAAGGGGATATATTGAAGCAAATGAAAGATATCTCATATCCTGCCATGAAGGTGCGTCAAGTATATATGGGGAGAGTAGGAACTCCACTGCTGTGGGCTTGTTAACTGGCAAAACACCTGAGAACCTCTCCCTCTGAGTACTGCAACAAGGACTCTTGCCGCATCCAAAGTCTGGCTTGCTTCTCATTAAGGATCTCAGAAGCAGCATGCCTCAGGTCCTGCCCACCACTTGCCATGGTGGCAGGAATACCCCTTCCCTGAGAGCTAGGTCTATTTGCTCCCAGCCAGTGAGTGGGGTCCCTCTTCAGTCGCCCTTGCACATGTGCACTTCATTGTACTAAAGCTATGTAACAGTGCTGGCTTGATTTATGAGGGCTGCATTTCTTCCAGTGATCCCTGCTGGTACAGGACTCACTACTTCCCTTTTATGTGTCTGTGTCAGAGGGCAACTGGCAACCAGCTGTTGGAAACTGATTTTTAAAAAAACAACAAAAACCTTTATTATCATTGTGATATTATTTCAAGTCCCAGTACCTGCCTATAGTCTCTGTAAGGAGGGCAATGGAGACTGTGGTTGCACTCTAACTTTCTCACTGGTGTGAAGAAATTAAAATTAAATCATCAGATTTCCCACTTCGACAAGTCACTGGAGTTAGTGAACCAAGACACATTCCCTGGGAATCCCACTGCAAGGCAACAGTGATTCAGGCTAAGGATGTGTTTTCCCAGTAGGGTTTATAGCCAGAGACCATACAATATACATATTTCCCCCTCCTAGGCGGCTGTTAATATGAGGATATCAAAAGCTCAGGAACAATAATTATCGTAACAGCATCTTTTTGTTGAAAGCAAATGTCCCCTCATACATCCGATGCAGTCAATCTATTGTGCTGTTGTACATTGTGCAGAGCAGCAGCAGTGGAAAGAGGTGGGTGGTGCTCAGCATCAGGGATGGCTCCAGAAGCACTCTTCCCTTGCCAGGCAAACACAAGGCTCCCGACACTCCTGAGGTGGGCTTATAGCCTCTGCCCTCTTTGTGTGCACCCACCCTGGTGCCTCTCCAGGACTGTCCCCAGTTCAAAGAGTTTCAGCTTCCAGCTGGGGTGGCTGGCCACAGAAGTTCGGGATGAAGATACAGAGATACCAGCAAATGGTCCAAGCATTACAGAAATGCACTGGAGAGAATGGCCAAGCCATTCTGAATGTTCTGGCCTCAAATTAGCTTCGCAGAAATGCATATCTGAAATCCACACATGGTTTCACATGGTTTTTACAGAACACACTTCAGTCTACTTTACAAAGTAAAAAGGCTTTGTAATTTCAGTATTCATCCTCTTGAGCATGTCAGTCCTTTCCTAAGACCAGCTGATAAGTTCAAGACAATTGCAACCGAATTTGAGGGAGAGTTGAATGGCTCTGAGGTAAATTCCTTAAATCGTTTTGGAAATTGGCAGCTCAGTGATGGAGAAAGGGCCACATTAGTTTCAGTAATGGAAAGACATAGGAAGGAGCTGGGGATATTGACGTCAGCTGGAGGGAATAGGGGAAGGTTTAGGAGAAGCCAGGAGGACCAGAGGTACTGCAGAGGGAGAGACAGGGAGCTGGCTTCTTGCAGCAGCAGAATAAGAGAACTGCAGGGATGCAGGGTACAAATCGACAGGAAACCAGGCTTTGTGAGCTCAATGGCTTACGAATCCTACCAAAACTCTGCAAAATTATTTTGGTAAAAAAAGCTACCTCACCTGATCTTCTTTACCTCTCAATGGAGTACACACGGGGCATTGTGATATTGTCACTGTAGCACAAGTGTGGAAGAACAAACAGGACAACTGAAGCGACAGGTGATTGAACTGAGATGGGCGGCAGGAATTACCTGGGTTCCCATCAGACGCAGCCCCTGGGGCTAACGCTTTGCATGCAGGTAGGGCTGGGGCTGTTGCCTTTAGAGCGCAGCTGAGGGAAATCATGCAGGAGCTGAACAAACTCCCTGTATCTTCCTTCCCCATGGAAGGAAGGCACCCAAAGCCAAACAGCAAACACAGCTCCTTCATCCTGCCCGGAAATCTGTGCCTCCCAAGCTGTCCCCATCCCCCCACTCCTTGCCTCCTCCTGCCTCTGCTCATGCCAGGTGACAGCCTGTCTCAGGAAGGTATTTATTTTTGCATTATTGGTTAGCTTTGTTTTACCTCCTAAGTAAACCTTCCAGTATTTATAGCCTCACCTCTACACTTGTAGTATATATTAGCCTTTTATGCCTTCTCTGTCACCTGTTGAAATGAGAACTCAGGGTCTTCGGGCCTCTGCGGCCCTTCCCTTACATTAACTTAAATCACACCAGATGTGAGCCCTTACTGCAGAGGAAGACTAATTGATTTCGCCAGTCACAATATGCCTATTGTTTTTTAACACAAATAAACACTGTGGTGTGTGGGGTTTGGGGGTTTTTTTGGTTTGTTTTTTTTTTTTTTTCTTTGCCACAAGAGCCAAAGGTTATTCAATTAAAGGAATCCAGAAAGTGTGACTAATAATCCACGGGCAGGGTATTTCTACAGTAAAAAGGCACAAGGAAAAAAAAAAAAAAAACTAATCTCCACACTACCCTGAGAACAGCGGCCTCACCGGGGCTGGCCATAACTGTGATGGATGGCTGGTGTGTGTAAGACGTTATTATTTGTTATGTGAGTGGGGGGAGATGGCAGGCGCATTGGGTAGTACACCTGCTGGGCTCCGAGAAGCAAGAACAGCTGTGTGCATTGATTTAGACGCTTGCTACTTGGGGCTCCAGGAACGAATCAAGCGACAGCTCATAAAAAAAGAGGGTTTTATGATTTTTTCCCCCTTCTTTCTGCAAACAAACGGCCACATCATATGTTTTCCTAACGCTGCCATAACTCAAAATTAAATCCCAGCCCAAGGTGTCAGGCTGGTACCATGTCAGAATTGTAACGGCTTATTTTAAAGGTCGTTATGGATGTACCAGGGAAACACTGGGGGTTTCTGCACAAAGGTGCCATTTCGTTTTGCTGGAGCTCAGGCACTTAAGGGCAATTAGCTCCACTGTTAAAAAATGAGCTGAGAGTGTTTTAACTGGTGATTTTACGCTAATAACAACTACTAATTCATATTGTTAAAAGAGAAAGTGCAGGCTGCCAAAGCTCCTCCAAGCAGCATACTGTATGGCCCCAAAGCTTCCCCTTGTCCCCGGGTCTTTCTCCCACCAGAAGGTGTGCTGCACGCTGAACCATGTGTCACACAGTCAGCAAACCTCTTCCAGAGCAATGTTGGCTCCGGGCACTACAGTGCTGCAGATGCTGATGGATCCCATCACTCAGCACCAGGGAAAAGCCACTGTCCTTCCAGAGCATCATGCAAGGCTGCGGTCTCTGCGTTACTAGCTCATGCTCACCGGCTCTCATGCATCAGGGTGCCTGGGAGAGCAGAGCAGTTATGCCCCCAGGGACACACCTGCGGTCCCATGAGCAGCTGGGGGTCAGATGAGGTACCAGCAGTGAGATCTCAGCAGGTCACTTGGCTGCTGCCTCTGGAGGAGCCAGCTCCGAGTGCTGGTCTCTTGGCTGTGCTGGCGCTGCTTGGAAGCAAGGATAAAACCTCGCCGTGAATGGTGCATTTGTACTAAGCAGGTACAGCTCTGATATGCAAAGGAAAAAGATCTGCATGACCTCTCATTACACAGATGCTCTCCAGGACAAAATCATACTTTAAATAGTGCCCTGACATCCCTTCCTCTAGGGTGGGTGCAGAAGACTACCTGAGAGAGGAGCATCTGTTCATTGTGCTTCAGATGCTCCTTTCCCTCCTTAACTCTGTTACTGATGCAAAAGATCCCAGCCCTAAAATCATGGATTTTACTCAGCACATTACACTTGCAATGAAGAACTAGCATTTGGCCACTTGTGCAAAAGCATGTACAACAAACAGGCACAAACACTTAAATAAGGAGAGCCTTACAGGAAGACAAGACCACATAGCTGGGCTATCCAAGAAAATGCAATTGGTTTTGCTTATCTTAAAAAGGGAAGGAGATAATCAGCTTTCACTATTGCGAGAAAGTTGATCTATTCCCACTAACTGCCAAACAATAAGGTGCAAAGCCATAAAAATGATAAAAATGAAATTAATCTCAACATTGTAATATTATCCAGTCTGTTAGACTTTCAGCCTTGCCTTTCAATTATGAGAATGACATCAGTGAAAAAGAACAAATGCCTTCACAAACATAAAATTGCACGATGGGAACTATTTATGAAGCTTCTCCTCTGACCTGCCTCACAGCTTTGACATGGCAGTCAGCAAATAGAAGATTTGAAACAGAATAGGAAGAGAATAGAAAATATTATTACAAATAGAAAATTCTATCACTTTAAGAATGAAATTCTGGAAGCAAAACCAATGGATGCCTCCCTTACGTAGACACGGATGTGTATGCCAAAGCTGCCACAGAGCAGCAAAAAGCCTGAAACCTTTGCAAGCAGCAGAGGAGCATTTGCTGCTCCTCCCTGGTCCAACCTGACGTAGTCTTGAGTCTTCACTGGCTGCACTGCTTGGAGGTACCCTCACTCCCCAGGCAGAAGGCAATGCTGTTTATTATTATTTCTGAGGATCTTTATATAGTGTCCAGCACTTCTCGTCTGAGTTCCTTGCCACCTCTACTCTAGCCAGAAACGTGCTAGCTATTCCATGGAAACAAATGGGCTGCGTAGTTACCTGAACCTGGCTCTGCAGAGGCTGTGGCTGGTTTCTGGTGCAACTGCTTCTCCCCGCTGCCAGAGGCCGCTCAGGTAACATCTGTCGGAGCGGAAATGGAAGATGCTCTCTGCTTTCTCTCTCTGTGCCCAGCAGGGTTATACAAAGAACCAAAGGGCTTCTTCACTCAAATGCAGAGTGGATGAAAATGGCAAGCTGTGATTTGAACAAATAAAGTGAATGGAAAAGTTAGAGTATTCTGAAAAAACAGCATCTGAAGCTGACCTTCCACAGCCAGCGGTCATCCTTGGGAGCCCTGGCTCTGCCTTCTCTATGTCTTCTCCATCCAGCTGCCAGCAGGCAGCTCACAGGCTCCCCTCACCTTTTGCTGGGAACGTAAAATATTGAGCTGTAGTTCTCAGGATCCACAGTCAATGAATTAAGGATGCTAGAGAGCACGTCCCTCACTAGTCCTTTTATTCCATTTTATGGACCTGCTATCCACAAATTTGTCAAAATCCTGAATTCTGTCTGTCTCTACAACCTCCTGTGGCAACAGATGCCAGAAGTTTACATACATCATGTAAAAAAAGTATTTTCTTTTATCTATTTTAAAACTGCCTGTTACTAGTTTCATCATGTGCCTCTGCAGTTTTTAGTGTAGCAGTTCTCAATTCACCTTATCTACCACATAGATGATTTTGTGGGTGTTGAGCGAAGGAAAATAACACAGCAGCATTTATGGCAATACAAAAATATGCCAGGTTAGTATTTAGATAAAGATTTCAAACATCAGTCAATGGTGGCAGGGGAGAATTGTGTCATTTGGATAACAAATGCAACTCAACATAATGAACCCATGTATCCAACTGTAGGTGAAACCTTGGGGGGACATTGAGCCACAAGAGAAGGTGATACATGTCTGAACTCCTGGGGCTCAGAAACCTCTTTCTCCTTCATAGAAACAGAGCAATAGCCATAGTACCCTGGTGCATTACATCAATTTCTCTGGTGACAAATATTAAAAAAAATTTTTTTTCAAATTGTCATAACTTCACTGTCTTTCATAGTATAATGACACTTTCCAATACATTTTTGTTTTTAAAAAGATACCAAAGAAAAAAGATTTAAGGCACAAAGCTCACAACAGTCCCGTGAAACTCAAAGTGTTTTCTCACAGACTCAAGAGTTTTCTTTCTAACTTCCCTAAAAACAGGTACTAGAATAAAACAAGACAGCCTTACCTCAGCCTCTTTAGCAACGGACAAATTTCTTTTTTGCGTACCTCTATAAAATATGCTAAGAAACACGTATTTTTCCTGAAAAGTTCCCCCAGATAGAAAGTATCTGTGAACTGCAGTCAGCTCATAAAGTCCTTATTTCTTCTAATGTTCTCATGTTTTTCCCGTTCCCCTACCCAATCTAACAACAGACATATGTATCTCTCTCTAAGTATATTCTGTACTGTGCAGGACTGATGGAAGCCAAAAGCTGGGGTGGGAAGACAGAATGTCACACTTAAGGACATTATCGACATTATTTTTAAATTGTGCTAAGTGAATACAGTTATGCAGTAACCTACTAGGACAGAATCCCACTTCTCAATAATTACACGTTAAATCTCTGTAGATGTATTGCATCTTAGGAATCTCTGCTTTTTTAGATACCTCTGACTTTTCAGGTTATAGTAAAGCCTGGTGAGGGAAGCAATGGGAAACAATTGATGCAACTCAAGCAACTAAAAAAAATCTAAAAGTATGTGAAGCTTTTTTTTCTACTACCAAAATGAAGTGAGGCACAAAAGGTAAAAAATTACTCTCTGTGAGAAACTGTCTCTAAGTCTTGAGCTTACCTGATGCTCAAGCAATGAAACTCATTTCCCGTATGAATTTGGACCTGAGGTAAGTTATTCCATATAATTTACATTGGTAATTGGTATGATTTTTATTCTGTTGATTTCAGATTCCAAGAGTCAAACCATGAAGCCAGATGCCTGACACCATCTTATTGCATGAATAGGGAAAAAGTCCCTTAATATTTTAAGTCATCATAAAGCCGATCCTATATTAATTTACAGAAGCTGAGAATGTGTCTTACAATGATTGTAATAGGGAAGAAATTAATCCTAAGTCTACTGTCCATTTAGATTCAGAAAAATGCAGCAAGTACTTATCTTAATCTACTAAGAGCAACAACAATATCCCAAAGCATCTCTAAACTGTGGAACTCATTTATAAGTACACCAGTACTTTTCTAGAAAGCAGTCCAATAGATTTTGGTATTTTTTGGTGTCAAAATCAATCAGTATTTTTTTGTCAAAGCTACTCTATGTTTTACTTCTGTAGTGAAGACAGTATAGAAGCATAAACAAAAAGTTAGCATTTAAAACACTGAAATATGCCAACTTTCAAGTATGTGCAAAACACATAACTTCAAGGAAAGCAGAAGAATTATAGAAGATATGCACTATAACACATGTACAACAGCCATAACCTAAATTTTATTCTATGCACAAATAAAATGACAATATGCATGTTAGACAAAACAGTTACTACTGGCATCTCCGGAAGGACATGTTTCTCTATTGCTAGAGGTTCTAGGACGTATTTTATGAAACATCATACCCCTTTAAAACAGTGTAGGGCAGAGAGTGAAAAATCCCCAGTCCTATTGGAGTTAAACTAGAAGATGAGATGGAATTACCAGAGGTAAAATTTGACTGAGAATTTAGGTTAATATTTAATTTTAGCAAATAGCTCTGCCAAATCTTCAATAGTCCCAGTTTTTTAGGCTAGAGTTTTTCAAGTAATGACAATAAAATTCTTTATAATTTCTTTGATTTCTTTCATTATCTGCTGTGAAGAAACCTGGCATCATTCATGAATATTATTTCCCCAGATGTAGGCAGGAGATATGTTTTATGTCTGAACTGAGAGAGGACATCTCCAGTAGCCCTACTGCATTGATTCTTGAAGAAGAGCATGTTATCTTCTCAGATTCTGATACCTTCTTCTGACACTCTTGTTCTAATACCTTAAGGTTTCTTGGAAGCTCCCTATTTATGTGGTGACCCTAGCCTCTCTCTTTTGAGGATGCAAAATCTGATAGGATCATAGCGCACAGGAGAATTTATTTGTTTTAAAAATATATACTGGTTACCTCCTTCCCCTTTCAGGATTTTGCATAGGGGCAGGCTGCCAACGTTTGACATGTTCCAGATGGATATACAGAACGGCAGTGCAGGTCAGTGGTGCCTTGTTCTGTGGTTAGACCTCAACACAGGAGGATAGGAAACAATGGGGGAAAAGTAGAATATTTCAGGCAAAGTGTCCTAGTTTTGGAAAGGGCCACGGGCTTTTTGTACATTTACAAGCACTTTCTCACATTACCAGCTGACGGGTTTCTACTGAAGCCCTTGTCAGTCAATCTTTCTCTGTATTTCTCCCTGGTGTTCTGTTAAAGCCAAATAAAACCTATTTGCCTCTGCTTTCCCCCCTTGTTGATGTACGTAAAGTTATCAGCTCCTTGCAGGTGTCTGCTTCTTGCATTTGTAATGACAGTTTAACAAAAAAAATCAACCAAACCTGAGGCCACAGAAAAGCTTTCACAAGAGGGGTCAAAAGGGTTTCCTCTTCTGCTAAAGGTCTGCTACATTATTAGCAGTGCCGTGCTAGAGATATTTACCTGTTGGTTGTTTTTCAATTGATTCAACATGTGGCTACAGTGAGGTTGGAGTCTTTAGATTAAAACCCACTTCAAGTTAAAATCTTGGGATAATTCTGGGGAAAAAAAAAAAAAAGAGTACTCATCCTGCTTTGGCTCCATCCTGACTTTTCTCTCTGTTTTTAAGTTTAGCCTCAACTAAAAGAAAACAAGCAAACAACAAATAGAGAATAACAATCCCAAACAATTAGGGTTTTGACATCTAAGAAAGCCAATGTTAGATGAGGTCATCTCATCACAGCCCATAAAGCTATCTCTTCCTCCCTTTGTAATACACATGTTCCAGTCCAAGTTCCTCCTTAGTCTTTTTGTGGCTGAAGTGAACTAAACATCCCAGGCAAAACATGTGTCTGATTTATTGGTTGTCTGGGAGAATTAATGCTACAAATGCAATAATGTCTAATTTCAATTCAAAAGGAAAAACAAACCCCAAAAGCATAGACCTCCCCATGAAAGAATTAAGGAACTGATTCATGGTTTATAAAGCCAGAGGGGAGCAGCCTGCACGTCGATCCTGACCTCCAGGATAGCACAGGTCAGACCATTTCTTCCCTGAATTACCTCCCTTTGGAAGTAAGACACATCTTTAAGAGAAACAGTCAATCTTAATTTTCAAATTGCCCGTGATAGAGAACCTTGCATAGCCACCAGATTTGTTCTTTTGATGATTAGCTGTCCTCTGGTAAAAACATGTACGCCTTATTTTTGGGCAGAAGTTACCATATTTTTATTTCCAGCCATTGGATCCTGCAATGCTTTTCTCCAGCAGATAACAAAACAAAACAAAACAAAACAAAACAAAACAAAACAAAACAAAAGTTCTCAATGCACCAGTCATCTTTATAACATTTTTTAAGAGAATGAGCTCTTTTGGAGTCTTTTACTTTAGTGTAAGTTTTCCAGCCTTTTAATTATCCTCTTGATTCTCCTATGAGACTTTTCCTGCTATTTGCTATCCAGCTTGGACTATGGACACCAGTGAATACAGATGTTATGGCCACATCATCACCAAATACCATACCCATATCCATTTTTCTCCTTTCTTATTCACCTCTGTAACCTTTTCCAGGGGTCCTCAGGGAGCTCCTATTGGACTGTGTACTGACTGTTGTCCCCAGCACCCTCCAGAGTACCCGTACAGTGTATTCTGTCAGTATGGCCTGGTTTCTTTTCTCCAAACGAAAGCCTTTACTTCCTAATGTGTTGCTAGCATCTGTTTCACCAAGCAATCTGGTCTGCATCACTGTTTTATCTTCTTCCCTTTTTTTTTTTTGCAGTCCGTAATCTTTGTATCATATCCAGTCTTTGTCAGCAGTAACTGCATATTTTTCCTGGTCGTTGATGATAATACTAAATAGTTTAATTCTGTAAACTGACCCATGTAGGGCTCCACATAAACCACACCTATTTAACAAAGATTTCAGATTTATAGTATTGCTTTCCAATCTATGAATTCATTTTTAAAACATTTAGCATATACTGCATTAATTTTTCATTATGCCAGTTTCTGAATGAAAACACATAGTGACACCAAATTAAATTCCATACTGAAGGCTATTTTATTGACTTACTAATCTTTATGCACTATATTTAGAACTTGATCTCCCCTATATCTCAAGCTACTTGGACAAGACCTATTGTTGGGGGTGTTGGTTGATGAGAAGCTCGACATCAGCCGACAATGTGCACTCGCGGTCCAGAAAGCCAACCGCGTCCTGGGCTGCATCAAAAGAAGTGTGGCCAGCAGGTCGAGGGAGGTGATTCTGCCCCTCTACTCTGTTCTTGTGAAACCCCACCTGGAGTACTTCGTCCAGCTCTGGGGCCCCCAACATAAGAAGGACACAGACCTGCTGGAGCAAGTCCAGAGGAGGACCACGAAGATGATCAGAGGGCTGGAGCACCTCTCCTGTGAAGACAGGCTGAGAGAGTTGGGGTTGTTCAGCCTGGAGAAGAGAAGGCTCCAGGGAGACCTTATAGCAGCCTTCCAGTACTTAAAGGGGGCCTATAGGAAAGACAGGGAGAGACTCTTTATCAGGGAGTGTAGTAATAGGACGAGGGGGTAACAGCTTTAGACTGAAAAAGAGTAGATTTAGATTAGATATAAGGAAGAAAGTCTTTACTCTGAGGGTGGTGAGACACTGGAACAGGTTGCCCAGAGAAGCTGTGGAGGTCCCATCCCTGGGAGTGTTCATGGCCAGGTTGGATGGGGCTTTGAGCAACCTGGTCCAGTGGAAGGTGTCCGTGCTCATGGCAGGGGGGGTGTAACTAGATGATCTTCAAGGTCCCTTCCAACCTAAACGATTCTGTGATTCTATGATTTTACATAAATTCACTTTGCACTAATTTTTGACTATAGAAACTCTGTCTCAGCCTCCACTATTTTGCCTACCAATTTTAGACAGGCATCTGATTATTTCAGTCACCCTACTTTCCCTTTATAAGCAGTGTCTTTGGAAAGCTTTTACACAGATAATACATATTTTACATTCTAAAGACTGCCAGAGTTTACAGCCCTGTTTTCAAAGTCCAAAATTCTCCCTTTCATCTTTAAGGTTCTTTACTGTTGTCCTTTGGCCAAGGAGGGCTTTTTGCATATATTTTCATCTTCCATGCAGAACACAAAGCTTCAACAATCTGGAACATCTGTATTGGCGTTTAAGTGCCAGCATGTTTAGTGAGTACAGTGACCAGACAGATATCCATTCCTCTGTTTGCATCTATAAAGTGGATTTCACACATGTGAATGAATGGGGAGCTGAAATGAGGGCCGAGAAAATAATTGAATTACTAGAAATACAGGCAGACAGCAATGCACACAGTGTCCAGCTGCATCTTTAACCATCTTCCTTGTCTCAGATGTGCAAGGAGGAGGGAGACCATACTGACAGCTTTGTGAAGGGAATGAAGATCTTCATTTCAGTTAAGTGCTGTAACTTGTGTGTATTCTACAATTGATACCAGACAGATAGACCATTTTTGAGTCACAGGCATTGTCCTTCTGCCATATCTCTTACCTCCAACATATGAGCTTTGTCCTTAGGATACAAAAGAACAAATATCCATTGCAGCCAAGAATTTTAAAAGAACTGGCTAAGGAGTTTTCTGAGCTACTGACACAGCTTTTAAATAAATCTTAGATTCCTGAGGATGTTCCACAGAACTGGAGAAAAAAGTCAGTCTCGTGCCAGTAGTTATAAATGATCAACAGGAAGACTCAGGAAGCTATAATCCCCTAGAAACTTGGCTTAGAAGCCCAGGGTCTGGGGCAGGTGGAGAGGAAAGATTGGAAGAGGTACACATAGAGAGAGATAAGAAGATGTACATTTCCCAGTGGCACATCTAACATCTCCCTGTAGTATTTTGTCTTCTCTTCTCTTTGACTGAAAAGTGGAAAATATCCTTAGCTAATCATTTCTGGAAGAAATGGGAGACTCAGAGTTCAACATATGGAGCAACTCTTTGGTTCCAACAGTCTACTTTTCATGTGCACGTCTGAAGCTGCCAGACACATGCTTCCATCACATCTAAAGTATTTCTTCTGACTGTTGGTCTTCCTTTTCTTTTTCTTCCCTCAAGACTGGGCTGTGGAGGGAATACTTCATTACAGAGAGTGGATGTTTTGTTTGCCTCACACTTTTTATTTACTCCAATCTGTTGTGTATAATAAGGTTTCTTATTCAATTTACCTTGGAAAGTATTTACCAGATATCAAATATCATAGTTAATTTGATGTGGGACTTTAATCTTAACCCACTTGCTTTGACCCTGTTCTGGCTAAACTGTAACAGGCATTAGTCTTGGGGCAGAAGTGGATGTTTTTGGAAGCCACAAGAAAAATGTCAGTTTTCAAGTTACAGGACATATGGCATTTCTGAATTGGTTTTATGCGCTTTTTCTAAAAAGATGCTACTTTTGTGCCTTCATAACCAAAGAACATCAGAACTTTGCCAGTTGAAACTTCCCAGGTGTTTACTGCATGCTGTTTTCACATTGCAAATAAACAAGTTAAAATAATGGAAGCATAATCCATTTAACACGCTTCTGTGAAAATTCATATTCCAAAACCTCTTTGAGATGAAAAGAGGAGACCCTGGACTCATAGAGCTATTAGGCACCTCCATGTTATCGATGACAATTCGTTCCAACTTTCAGACCTTGTGCAGGGGGAGAAAGTGTGGGGAGGTACATTACAAAATCAGCATAGTTCAGGAGTTTTTAGCTGTTGCTGCCATTTGGTTGAGGCTGGCCCCACTGCTGTTCTAAGCAGACTGTGACACTTCTTGGCATGAAGTTTCAGACTGGTGAATGGAAAGCTGATAGCTAATAGGTCTCATGGATTTAATCATGAATCGTGTACTCGGTTTTGTTCAGTAATTTCTCTCTAGCATGACTGAAGAGTAGGGAAATTCAAGCAGTAATAGTTCAAATTGAAAAGGGCTTTGATTCCCCTTCTGTTGGCATGACAGTTTTCAATAAATATTTCAACTGTATCAAGATAATCCGTGCATTAAGCTTCACTCCAAGGATCCATCTGTTTTGCTTTTTCATCTGTGGCAGCAGTCAATATACAGGCTTATTAGGCAAAACTTGCTAAATAGATAAACAACAACTTAAGGAAAACTTTTTCGTATCTTCATTTGATTAGGAAATGAGCTTACATTTGAAAATAGCAATGTACGCAACCATTATCAGCTTCAATTTATTGGTATATTATTTTTGGCACATTGTTTTACCTATGTAGCTTGGCGTCATGGTTGTTACACACTAAGCAGTGCCCATGACAGAACTCCCTGCACTGATACTCGCAATTTTTGTCACATAGATAAAATAGATTTACAGCTATAAAGATGTCAGCTGATTTCTTCTGTTATGCACAGCTTTCTTCCAGTGTTGAATGCTTCTCCTTCACTGAGAATTCAATGGCCGTGGATGTAAGGAGTATTCAATGCCTGTTCTTCAGAAGCTTCATTTTCAAACCCTTTCTTAGCAGAACTTCTGCCCACCCCAGGGAAGATCTGAGTTTCTGTCCATGGTGTCCTCAGGGCGGTTGTTCCCCTGGGAGGAGCAGCTGGATGTGAGGCAACAGATGCGTGGAAGCTTCCTAGGTGGTAGGAGGTGCATTTTGCTATAATGTTTGTAGGGAAGCTGAGGCTGCAGCTTCCACCGGGGATGGGCTCCTCCCGAGGCAGGCTGGAACAACCACCCCTTCACAGGCAAATCCTTTCATCCCGGCAGAAGCTGAAAGTGCTGAAAATCTGCCAGGAATTACCCACGTGAAGATTATAAATAATTGAAAAAGGAGATGTGGAAATGGCAAGAGCGTAAAAATCTGGCGTCTCCCTTCACGATTTGCAAAGCAACACCCGGAGTCCAGCTGATAACACAAAGAAGATCCTTAGCTTTGGCTTGCCAGAAACAGAGGCAGGAACCAGCAACCTGAATTATGTGAAATCCAGCAGGTGCTGGCACTGGTAAAAAGAAGGGAAATTTCAAATAAATAAGGTGAAGTGGGCAGGCTTGCTTAGAGCACATGTACAAAATTTCATTATTGTTAAATGAGGGAGCCAAGCACAGCTTTTCATTTTCAGCTCCCTGCAAGATTGATTTGATCTGTATTTAGTGAGGGACTTCAGTCTTTTGTAGCCACCTGGAGCAGGGGGACAGGCAAAGGCCAAGGTATTTCTCTTTCCAGGTGGCCCTCATAAATATCTCAGTGGAATTTATTTTCTTTCATTTACTTTGGCATTGCTTGGGCACTGCTTGATTAAGGGGTGGTGTGTAGGACCTGACATGCCCAGAGATAGACAGCCACATCTGCTAACCATTTGGATTAATTATTACACCTGTACCATAAAACACATGTTAATAAAGGGCTGGTGAACAGGTTCAGGTTGCAGTTTTAAAAAGGCCCAAAGAAAGCAGAATGCTAGCCATACACAAGAGTGAGGGAAGCCTTTTGCTGTTAAGATGATGCAGGCTCCAACCAAATACAAGGAAGAGGCAATGTCAGATACACACAAAAAATAAATCACACACAGGAGGAAAGTGTGTATCCTGGCAAACTATGACTTTGTAGTCTATTGGCTAGAAGGTGAACGACAGTACACGTTCTTTCTTTCCTTCTTTCTTTGCTGTTAGATGTAAAAGGAAAAAAATCATTAATCACTCTGCAGGATACAGCACTTAAATGGGTAAAGTTGCTGAAGGGGTCTGGTTAGCATCAGCCGATTTTTCATTTCCTTTCAGTGGGGACAGTGTGGTGCTCTGGAATCCCTGGAGCCCAGGAACATGAATGCAGGTATTGAATTTTCAGGAGGAGACAATTAAGACCAAGCATGTGAGATACAATCATATTTAAACTAATTCAGGTACCTCAGCTGAAGATCTAAACCCTCTGCCTTCCTCCTTCATTGGGAGGCATATTTGGGAGGGCTTTACTGGGCTGGCATTAATCATATGAGGCTCGTGTCAGCTGTGATGGAACACAATGTAGCTCTGTATTTATTCTTTCTTACACTGAAAAGGTTTACCTTATTCTTTCTGCCTGTGGAAAAACATTTTGCTGAACAAGTTCTTCAGACAGCCTTTGCCAGGTTTTCACGGCCCTTTATTCTGAGATTCCCTGCAGTTGAAACGGAGTGAATGTGGGCCCTGAGCCTGCTACTGATTCATTACTTGTTAGATAACTCCTGACCAAAACTGGCTTCCATTATGATCTGCAGATGGGCTGAAAAGGAAGAGAGCATAAGGACCATTGTGAGGACACCTGCAGTCCTCCTCACTTTGAGCTTCATCTGTGGTTGCTGCTGGTCTTTATCTGTTATTTTTGGGGATTCCTTTGGCATATTAATAACCATCATTGCAAATATCACCAAGGAAGGGGCACATCATGATGCTCTGATGCCCAGCACCACTGGGCAACAATGTGTGGTTAAGGAAATCTTTCCAAAAGGAGGAAGCCAGAGCATGCGTCTGTCCCTTAAACCTGTTCAAACAATACTTCACGGACAACTCAACAGCTCACTACGTTTGGCCCTGACCTTTACAATTGTTCTGAGAAGCTATGTCATCCAGATGAAAGCTGAGGTCTGCGCTGTGCCACCGTTCCCTGCAGAAGCCATGGGATCAGCTGGAGAGCAGCTGCACGCTTGGTGGGTTGGCCATGGGTTATGAATATCACTGCCAGGTTTGAGGCTCTCCAGTCACCAGTCTGTTTCAAGCCCAGGTCTTCCCTGAGAGGATGGATTCACAAAGAACATGGCTGCTGGGTTACTTGTAATCCTTTGCTTTTAGACCTTGTTGTACCATGGAGATAGCAAAGGTTTCTGTGGCGGATGCTCTAGTTGAACACTTCCCAGGCTGAGTTTGATACCAAGAGACTGTCAAAAGACTGGCATGTCAGCCAGGCAGAAGAAACTTTCCTCCAGGGAAATTCAGCTTCACGCGGAAGCTGGGGCTTTCCTACCATCACAACCACAGCTCCAAACGCTGTTAAAATGCCTGCAGTCAGGGACAGTTTATAAGACTTAATAAGCCTAGCTATGGGATGGACCCGTAAAGGCAGTCTGGCCTGCTATAAAGTGAAGGATGCTCTTTCAAGGAGATTTTTCATTAATCAGGACAAAAAGATGAAGTTAAATATCTGCTTCATCTGCCCCTAAAAAATATTTGTATGGAAATATGACAACCTGCAGGGGATGGGAATATGGCACTATGAAATATACCGTGACATAATTTTAAGAGGTAGCCCATGATAAGTCTGATAAGGCTATTTATCTTTGTAAGTGTTTTATTGTCTGAAGGTTACTTTCCCCTACAGCCTCAATTTAAGACTTTGTGCTCTTCACCTGTATTTGTTGGTCAGTTTGTCCTGTTCACAAGACAAAAATGCAAAGAATTTCCAGAAATGAGGTTATGGCTAATGCCATATATATGGCTAATGTCATATATAATAAAACCCTTACAAGGGATAACATTGCTTTTGCTATATTACCTTTTTCCATTGCTATGATCTTTCTGAACTGATATCAGTATATGCAGAGGTTTTAGCAGATGGGAAAAAATAAATGTTTCTATATATTTGTTTAGTCTAGAAAAAAAAAAGCTTGTAGACGAGTGACACTACAGTAAAGGTACCCTTCTAATAGATGAAAAGCTTCTGGGTCTGATTTTGGTTACTTCAATTGCTGGTTTGTTTGTGGTTATTTTTAATATCTTTTGCATACAATGCAGCTAAAAGCTTTGTGAAGAAGACTTTAACTAGGGGTAACATGCACATGCACATGACAGAGCAACTCTATTTACAAACCAAAAGACACGCATATACTTACACACTTTAGAGGATTGGAGCTTAAATTAGTAGTTAATTTTCTTTATTTTCAAACCATACTTTTGCAGTCTTCTTTGTATTACCACTATATTATTCAAGAACATTTTTGTGGCTAGACCGATCATTAGGGTTCTGTCCAGGTAACAGACGCCAACTCTTACCAGTTGAGGCATCTGAATTGCAGTGCAGAGAAACTACTGGTACATCAACCACGTTCATTCTTCTGTACTGGAATAATCCTTGGAATGTATTAATTGCAAGTTATTGTTTAGGTTTACTATCCAGCTCCACCTTCTGGTAAACTTGTATTAAATCTAGCTTTTTACATTTCTTTCTACTTGCAAACACCGAAAGCAAATTCTTTGCTTTGTAACTATGCTACTGATGAACATTTAAGGATTAATTTACTGACCTGTGTTAACCCTGCCACCACTGAATTTGTACCCCATCATCTGTTCCAGGGATACATGGAATAAAAGCAGCACTTTCAGAGTAAGCAATAAGGGACATCATCTGCATTCTTAAGTCACTGAAATTTCTGATTCATGACATCTCTTAATGAATACCTCCCGGGCTCCAAAATTATGGAATGGCTTCCTCAGACCCATACTGCCACAGTCCTTTTAATCTTATCTGTTCTTGAAAAAGAATGTGCACGTGTATCCAATGCAGTATCCATTCATCCTTGCACAGTTTCACAAAATACATAAGCATGAATACATTTATACTCAAATCTGAGCACTGGGTTTACTTAAAAATTGTTCATTTAACTCTTTGTTTCTTTCCCCCTCTTTTGAAGTATTTTATGCAATCAGACTGTTAGCTGTGAAGTACAGGGAACATCCAGTACTGCTGATTTATGAAGCACCTAGGAGAGCTGTGTTCCTGTCTTGGACAGGGCATGGGGACACTATGAATTTGAAAACGAGCTATTTAATTAATCCATTTATTCAACTCTTATCTATGGGGTTTTTTCATGCACATGCCTTGCCTGTGAACTTTCAGTTTTCTTTTGCATCCTCATCTTTTGTACTAATGTGCTTCTGGTATATATGGCTACATCTCTACTAATAAACTAAACAGAGTTGCAAAACATGCTCAAGAACTAGTCAACAATCATCTGTACTGTTCAGTTCTAGCACACTCCTTGACACAGTTTTCCCAAGCCAACTGGACCCTCATGGACAAAGCCATAGTATAAGGGAAGGTGCAGGCCAGTATGTCCCATAGGCATTTTGGGCAATGGTAGATATGCCACTCTCCTTCACTGTTCATTTTATTTTTTAAGATTGACATAGTCTATAGCTCCCATTTTCTATTTCTGAGAACACAGAAGACTGACAAACTGGCCATGTGGCTGTGCAGGAGATGTGCCAGGACATGCAGTCCTGGTACATATCTTGTGTGAACCATGACCGAAAAGATGCAGTTTCTTTTCCACTTACTTCCCACAAGCAGACCACCTTTGTGTCTGGCTGCTGCTAACAATGTGCTAAGAATGGGCTCTTTCTTATGCCAGTGTGCAGATAGCACACTTTTCAATATGCAGAAGGCTGAGGACAACATATATGTTATTTATTTTCTCTTGAACCAAATTCTTAGCTTCTTTCCATCTTTCTACTTAAGCAGTGTTCAGCTGCACTGTAGCTAATGGGAATTTGCCTGAGTAAGACCTTAGCATTTGTCCTCCTGCTGAAGGAAAACATCTTATTGTTTCTTGCTTATGTTACTGAAGGGCATAAAATGCCTGGTTTTAATTCAAAGTCCCATAGGTCTCAGGATAAAAGGACAACATAGTTCCACCCCTCAAAGTGATCATAAGACAAAAGACAATGGGCAGCTACAGACAGATGGGCGAGCACACAGACTCAGAGAGACAACACTGGCAGTGGGATGGGCTGTAACCTAACCATTGTCACCGTAGGCACCACTGGAAGAAACACAATTGGAAAGAGAACCCAGCCAAGAGAGGCATTTTATTTGCAGAGGAATTCTCATCTCAGCACTTGGTGGCAGTCCAGCCAGAACAAAAAACGGAATTGTTGCAACGTTGGGTGAGAGGGGGTGCAAAGCCCCCACCAGGGACACTCTCCTGACAGGCTGGCCCCATGCGGGACTTGCACAACCTTCCAGTCGCAGCAAACCAGCACATGCCAGCAACCACGAAAACACTTCCATCACAATTTTTCCAGCCAGCCAAGCCTGAAAGAGACTGGCAGAGCAGCTTTTGACTATGATTACAGGGAACTCCTCCAGGAATGAGGGGCAGAAAAGGAGAAAACATGGTCTTTAGATCTGAAAACGTAACATGTGGGCACTATGGTATGGCACCATAGGCTGGCCAAAGATCTAATATCTTCCAAGAGAATTAGAGATGATAGATAGTATAAGAATTGACTGCAGACAGCTAGAAAGGAAAGACTAGCTCCTTGCACTTAATGCAGGAGGTGCAGAAGCAGAGGAACATTGCAAACAAAAGGTGACATGATCACAGTGGCAGTCTATGAACACAAAATGAAAACTGACAGAACTTGGATGAGAGTTTAGCTGTGTATATGGAAGCTCAAATCCCTGCCACGCTGTGAAAAGTGTGTACGTGGTCTGTATGGGATTCATGTGTCAGAGGCTCTGCCCACATTGACTCTGAGTGACCAGCAGAATGGTGATGCTGTCCCCAAGAACTGAGAAAGTGAGCTTTGGTCAACCTGAATTTAAGATGTTAATTAGCTGTACATACAGAAGTGCAGCTAACACGAGTGAGTTTTTAACTTGGAAGAGAAAGGGATTCTTCTCCAGCAGTGACGTAAATTGCCTACACAAAGCGGTCTGTGTGGAGACAGTTGATGGATTTGTGCCTGTGCCTGACTAGCAGTTTGCGGGATTTTACATTGAAAGAGGTGTCAGAAAGGATCAAGCTCATGAGGAAACTTGAGTCTGACCAGGCTCTGGCCAGAGGAAAACAAAGCTACCTCCAAATTCAGTCATCTGCAGGATATCTTTGTCCTAGAGTGCTAAAAACAGCACAGAAGAATGGTTGGCCACCAGCACCAGACTGCAATGGCTAGGACACTTCCTCTTCTCTGAAAGCTCCTCTTTCCCTTGGGTAGAAAGAGACCCACCCAGACAGGTCCTGAAAGGTGATGAAAAGGAGACTGCTTGGCTAGAGTTTCTCCTTACCATTTTCTGCTGCTTGCACTCTTCCTCTGAGTTATCATCTGTCTTCTTTTTTTTAAATGTCAGTCCTAGCAAGCAGTACTAAGAAGCTCCATAACCTAACCTAGACAGGCGGGGATGTGTCAGAGGTACAGGTGCCTCAGACAGTCAAGGTCATGTCTCTTTGGGTTGCTGGTAGATGTTTACTTGAGAAATCTAGGAGAAGACCACAGTTTTCTTTTTCCTTAATCCTGTTCTTTTTTCACCAACCAAATCAGGTGTCCTCTGCAGAGCTTTTCCATATCGGTCTCATTTTAACCTATATGACTTTGGAGGTCAATAGGAAAGCTGTTTTGCTGACCCGCAATTTTATTTCTGTTGGTAATTCAGTGCATCACTTGGGTTTTGGCCTATAATGACAATAGTTACCACTCTAAAAAGTACTTAATCTTGCATTTTCTTGCCAGTTGAGTTCAAATGTCTTACACGCTATGTGGATACCCATTATATTTAATAATTTTAAACTCTTTTCTTCAATCTTAAATGGAAGTTTCTGCACCTCTAATGAGTAACAGGATACAAAAATTATAATTGTGATTAAAAAATCACAACTTGTAGTCTGTCACAGTATTTTAAATTTCTTTGTGTTTAGATACTCAGTTCAAAATGGTACGTGCTAGACCTCTTAGTGGTTAGGGAAAACAGTGGGGAGTTACTAGTCTGGAGCCAGAGGGTGTCTGATTTTCTTTGGAAGCTGGAATATCCAAAGCAGGAGTTGGAGGAGCCAAAAGTCCTTCAGAATAATTTTTCTGTTTTGCAAAATAAACAAAGGAAGATTCAAATGAAAGCAATGCTGGGACAGATTCCCACAGGAACATACAGTATATTCTGGTGGAGTCCTAGGGCTCTTTTCTGCTTTGATTTATATCAGCAGCATAAACGCTCTTTATCATTTACTAGCTGCCAAGAACCAGCAGAACCTACAGGAATAATACAATTCAGTAATCTGCAATACAGCTATTTCTTGGTTACCTTGTAGTTTCCCCATCTCTACGCTCTCATTTAACTGTCCCTCTCCACGTGATCTGGCTGATTTCTTCAGCAGGAATAATAAGATCCAGTACGATGTCCTGCCTCCTGCCACTCTTCTCTCCTTCTTCAACAAACAGATTTTATAACAGCCAAGTTATGGTCCCTGTAGAGCAGAGAGTTACACTAATGCCTTACATCACTGATCGTCTGTATGTTGTACAAGAACAAGCTGTACCAGTATGACATAGTTGTGCTGGAATAACTGTATCCACAGTCGGGGACTGCTCTACCAACTTAACTGTGCTGAAATAATTAAATCAGTGCCAACTGCATGTTCAAGTGTGTTCTTAGAAATCTTAGCCATAAGCAGGGAGCCACCTATTTCCTTAACCCCTGATCCAGCTTTAGAGGAAGGTCTCACCTCCAGTTCCACATCTACCTTGACATCCATCATAAATGGCCAGCTTGGATCAGCAGGAGACCTATTGGGAAATGCTGTTTTTCAGGATATTTTTCTGGTTACAGAACAGGCCTCGGTCAGCACAAAGTCCCACTCCTGCTCCCCTGATTCTCCCTCCTTCAGCCCCTCCACCTGCACGCTAAAACCATGGCAAGCAACTAGGAACCGAGAGTTGAACGGGCTTTGTTCATCTTGTATGACAGCAAGATTCTGTTCTGCACCGAAACCTCTGGGTGATCTCTTAACAGCATGTGATTGTACTGTCTTTTCCACCTATTTCAGTGCCTTGTGGCACACAGGGAAGGTACGCTGTACAATGCAACATGTACTCTTCTGTGTTTTTTAAGGGAAAAATACATAAAGGAACACTTCTTTTAAAAGGACAACTGTTTTTGTCTGCTTATGTATTACTTCAGCTACTTGTAATTATTTTTCAGGGTTAGAATATACCATTCTTGGCTGTTCAATACTTCAAGCAGAAGGTTTGTTTAAATTATTTCTGCCATAGACTTTAGGTTAAACAATGCACTGGTGTCAGTAAGTCGCTTCCCACAAATGAAAACTATTAGCAAGGTCATAGACATCAAATACCAGGGTCTTCTATTCTCAGCTCATCATTTTACCCTGCACAACCAAAGAATTGCAGAAAATAGTCCTGAAAAGGATCTCCAGAGATCATCATCTCTGTTCCTCTGCCTCACAACTTAGCAACTCCGCCTGTGGCATCCCCAGCAGCTGTTTTTCTCTCTGCGCAGACACAGCAGCGAAAGGGAATACCACCTTCATTTCTTCTGGAGCCAAGAGAGTTGGAGATAGGCAACACTGGAAGCCATCGATATCAGTGAATGGAGAAAGTGCTTACTCAGAAGCAAAATTCCCCATGCGAAACACAGGAGATCAGAGATTTAGGCAAATTCATGTTATGGCCAAGTTGGTCTGCCTAGCTGCTGCTGAAAGGTATTCATCTCTTGGGTCCTAGTTCCCTTTCCTGGCTGCACCAGTCCCAAAACCTTGTCACCTACTCGTGTTCTGGTGCTTACCTGATCCCACTGGAGATCACACAACTAGCCCAGCAGCAAGGTCAGTATTGCGGCGTTTAAACTCCCTATAGCACTGTGGGATCAGACTAGCACCAGAGAGATGTAAAAGAAACAGCAGGAGCACAGAAATGTGAAGATGTTTATGGTGTGGAGAAGGAAGCAGGGCCCACAAACACCTTCCTCGACTGCTGTGTCTTAGGCTTAGCTGCAACCTGGAATAGCAGTACCATAATGCTTTAGATGGGCATAAGCTGCCACTGCTGCAAAAGCAGCAAACCACTTTGCTAGCTGTTAAAACCGTCCTCCGTCCTGTGCCCTTCCTTGTGCTGCCCTGTGTATCCGTGCTCCCATATGAGCAGTCAGGCAAAGAAACCAGAGCAAACCGTTGTCTGGGTACAAGGAAAAGGACAAGGCGGGACCTGTGCTGCAGGGGTGAAGCGGGGCTGGCTCACTGCCTGCTTGTAAAGCGAGTGTGGAAACTGTGCCTCAGGCTGGGACACAGGCTCGCTTTGAAGGACATCTGCAGCAGAGCCGTATGCACCTGTCACACCTCCCAGTGCGACCACCATCCCTTGTAAGCGCTGCGATAATTAGATAGCTTCCTTTCCGACAAACTGTACTTGTCCCTTATTTGCCGCACCATTAATATGCCTCTTTAAGCATCTTTATTATGAGATTTTAATGAGGGGCGGCAGGAAAATGTTTTGTTAGCCAGCACCAGGGAAAACATCCAGCTATTTTATCTTCAGTATGGCACTGACCACTGTGGCTGATGTCCTAGCTAAACCACCCAGGACATGCTGGCCAAGCAGCACTTCGTGATTTTTTAAAAAAATCATTTAAAATGAGGCAAAGAATGGAGGTAAAAGAGTTAGAAGCTGATAACACTGTTGGGGATATATTGCCTGTCCCCATGTTGGGGATTTCATGGGAGGGATTTCTGGAAGCAAACTGATCAGCAACCAGGAGCTTGGTGGTACTTTCTCTCTGTTACTTCCATGTTAGGGGTATGGCATTGGGAGGGTTGACGAGAAATAATGCCAGCCCCCCATTGCTCACCAGCCTCAGAGGTATTGTGCTGCAAAGATACCAGCTGTGGATTCACTGTGTTTTCTTACCATACAGCATTGCTTTTTCCCATAATAAGGTACTATGACATCCTACAGTCCCAGTACAACAGCATTTGTCCAAAATGTCACCTCTCACAACAGCAATTGCTGCTGTTATTATCATCACAACTGCCTCTCCAAACTAGTTTTGCAATACTGAGAAGAGCTGTTACCAATACTGATAAGAGCAGCTCCAACTCACATTATCTCCTCTAGCGCTATCTCCTGCTTGTGCTCCAGGGAACTGCATCAGCAGGGAAGGTTTTTTGGCTTGTACTTCTTCAGTAACATCTTGGTACCTGCAGTGGATTTTCATCTAATTGCCATGTCATCTGTACTGCACAGAGCCCTAAAGGAACTTCAGGCAGTAGGATGAGGGGGAAGACTGAGCAGCTGCAAACCTTTACTGGTGGCAAACTGAGCTACCGGCCATTTCTATTCACAGCCTGCTATAAGCAAACAAAAAGCATGGCAGAGGAATGCTGTGTTCACAGAAGAACATGTTTTTCTCCGCCTCTGTGAAGGCGCCATGGCCTGGAGGATGAAATGCTACTGCTGAGTGAAGACTTCCCTTCTGAGCCACGGTCCGACTGAGTGCTCTGCTTGGACTTGGATTTTCCTCGAACCACAACCCTGCATGAATCCCAAATTATCTGGAGAATGAAAAGGCACAAATGAGGTGTTTGTGGTGAGGCAGTCTCCACTTAAATAAACCCAAAGTGACACGGAGTTTTCTGCGGGACTGGCGAAGAGAAGCCTTGTGGGGCAAGCATGGGGAGGTTGGGGTGACCTGGGAGGCAAGCTGTGCGGGATGCTCAGGGAAGCACGAGGCACAGCTGAAAACAGCCAGTGCTGCTGCCAGTGTCTTGGAGATGGGAAGATGAGCCATGGCCTAAAGCTGGAGCAGAGCTGGCCATCACACCTCCCAGTGCCTCGTCAGACCTTGGGGATCATGTCCTTGGTGCTACCAAATGGAATTCAGCGTCCCTCCCTTGACCTGCAGGCAGGAGTACTGCCAGCTGAACGAAAACAAAACCTCTCTGACTAAGTACATAGAAACCGTACTCTCAGCTGGAAATGGCTTTCTGCAGTCCTGGGGCCCCACTCAAAAGCCAAGTCAGCATTTTATACCGGTCTGGGTACCAGAATTACGGTCAAATTGCACTGTCGCTTATTCAAGACATCTAGCAGAACTATTTGCTGTTGGGGAATTAATTTCATTGAAGTGGAATTGTTCCACAAATCTGTGAAGATTTCATGGAGGTTTGCTTCAGCGGTAAAGCTGGAGGAGATGGTCTAACGCTACCGAAAGGCCAGGGTTTCTCAGAACAAAGCCTTGGGCTGTGACCTTGAAATTACTTTCTGTAATGTTTTTCTTTGCAGTATGTATTTTGATTTAAAATTTTTCAAAGAGGGTGTCAAAATGAAATGTTTTGATCTATCTGAATTTAACATTTTCCACAATACTATTTCACAAGGAGCATCTATATTTATGAGTCAGAGTGGATCGTCACTTATTAAATTTCTACATAAAAAAATATTAAAAATATTCAATTTTCCAGATTTCTCAAAGCTATTATCAGTCTGAGCTAAAAATCTTTATTTTCTCATTCTTCTTCATGAGCATAGTACTATGGCAAATACACAGTCTTCCCGAGGAATTCACTTAGTGGAAGCAGTAATTCAGGAGTGCCCAGTCTTCCTAGGGAACGTGTCTGAATCTCCCCAAATGTTTGACCTCCCTCTGATAGCCTGCACAAACGCTAATGACTCTAATGCCTCTCACACTCTGTGCCTAATGACAGCGACTCCTGTTGCCAATTAGATGAGATTAGGGGAGAGCTGTCTTGTGCATACTGTACATGACAGCCTATTCCTAGAGCCATATATTGCCTCTAAATTGGCTAATGCCGAATTCAGGATGGAAATGGAAAGCTATTTGTGGGAGGCTTGTCCTGAGTCCCCAGCAGGGTGTGAGAATTCGTACTTAGTGCTGATGGTACGGTTATGCTGCATTGCTGATGGATGTAAAAGAGGGCTGCCAAGAAGAGACTCCAGAACCATTTCCTAAACAGCAGCGATAAAAATTACTGTTAGAGCCTAAATCTGCACTGTTTTCCTATATTCCAGGCAACTCCGAGCTGCCTAGGAGAGCAAGGACATAATTCGCCTTCAGAGTATCATTATGTGAATTTTTGTACACTAAGCTTTTTATACCCACCTCACAAGAAGGAAGACTGAAAGGGAAAACTTGGCAGGAGAGTGAGAAAGAAGAAAGTGGAGAAAGAAGAAAAACAGCCGAGTGGGCTCCCAGGACTGGAGACTGTGCAAGAGTACAGTCACATCAGAGCACATCGTATCGCTGTGCGGTCAGAAGTGTCTTATGACCCCATGAAAAAACTTGTACCAGAGTAATCAAACCAAATTTTCATGCATTCCGTACGCTTTCTGGAGTCTAGGTGGGGACTGGTTTTTAAAATGCATGTTTTGGAATTAAATATCCTCTTTTGATTTGTTTTAGCTATTTTAAACATGACACTAAATTCTTGCTGATCAAAAATTTCTACTGGAAATGTGTATTGCACAAAAATAACCCTTACTTAGAAGCAGAACTTTGTTTAAAAATGTGTTTTAAAAACTATTTTCTGGTCTCTGCCATGCAAAATGTTTCAAAATCCTGGAAAGTGAGTTACAATAGACTGGCTTATATTTAGAGCTTTGTTGATATTTACTTTGTTCAATTTTTCAATATTTATTTCTTTTCAAATTGTTCACAGTACTGGAAAAGTTACTGGAAAAAAAATACAACTCATCTGCTCTTTTTCAAAGCTGATGAAGTTGCATGTTAGCAGTTTCAATTTCAATTTTTTTCCTTCATAAACTAATTTTTCTAAGTTGACACAGTCTTAAAAAGCCATATGAAGCAAAATTAAAAGCTAAAAAGTGAAAAAAAGTACTGACATTCTCAATGGTATCTGCTTTCAGTGAGCAAAAGAAAAAACAGTAAAAATAAAATTCTATTTGGGAAAAGTAGAAAAAGGTGTACAAACAATAAAAACAGAAAAATATTCTACCTTTATTCACCTGGAGAAACAATTTCATATTTGGGGCTTTTGTGTGAAATATTTCTGATGTTTTTCTGACAGCTTTAATCCATGCATATGTTTGTCCAGTGAAAAAAGCCAAAAAGGCTACATTCAGAGATATTCTGTTTTTCTCCAGCATGAGTGGAAATTGTCCTTCCTGATGCCTATAGCAGATATACTTTTTTATTGTACAAACAGAAAACATATCTAGCCACCCTCCCCCCCCACCCCCGCACTTCTTTAAATAGGGAGGATTTTTAAAAAGAGGAATGTCCATAATAATGTTAGGAGTATATAAGAATTAAGTCTCCTTCACTTTTGTTTTCACATATGCTGGGTGGCAAAGCCATACAGATCATACGAAAAAAAAGAATATGCTAGCACATTCTCATTTGTATTTTTCTATTTACACAGTCTCTTGCAGAGTTTTGTGTTTGGCAATAAGATCCAGTCTTAACTTTCACCCTCCTGAAACTATATTTGTCTACAGTCTGTCCCACTTGTTGGTCACAAGGAAGAATTGCTTTTCAGGCAATTTTTAGATCCCCTCTGCCCTCCTGTTGCAATTTAGTTATATCAGGACCTATCAGGAGGTTCTGACTGACACCCCCAGAACTGCACTCCTCTAGAAGGGGGGAATGTCAGGATCTGATATTTCCTCCCCTTTATCTTCAGCTAGAGAAAAAATAAAATTATTTTTAAGAAAGACTGCAACACGTATTTGTCTCCTTTGACTTCTTAATTTTGGGTCACCCCATCATGTTAAGATCAAGAATGCATTGATTACAATCTCAAGATTATAAACAGGCTGATAAAATAAATAAAGAATAGTTAGTTCATCGCTTCATCCCTTACCTCTGCCACCTTTAGTAGATTTCATGTTTAACCATTCTGAAATGTGAAACCATTATTGAGAGCTTTTTTTCATTTTCCTGATGCTGTTTTCCCTGTACCCAGATTCACTCTTTCCATTACCTTTTTCCCTTTCTCCCTCTATTAGGCTGAAAGTGTTGTACAGGACCTTCACTCAGAGACAGGTTTTGCCTTTTATAACCAGGGGTCTCTAGACGCTTCCTCATTAAGTTTTATTGGTGTGCTTGTTTAAGGAATAATCTTAGCCAGTTGATCTTACTAGCCGCGTAGACTAGCAATTTCTGTCATAACCACTATTACAATCTCCATCTTACTAATTAATTTAGCAACCTGTTTCTATTTTACCCCAGAAACTCACAGGAATATTTCTCACAGCCTATAATGTTCAGGTTTGTTTCCTGTGGTATACTGAGCCTGGTCTAAGGAATAAGCGTGACCTGCCATTGTAACATCTCTAGTTTATCTCCTGTGTTGTGATTTATGGAGAACTGTGAGAGGAAGATTGCAGAAATCAATATTTCTTTTGGAGGACTCCTTTGCCCGCCCCCC
>VYXH01000856.1:223521-234698 GCA_013397275.1 Burhinus bistriatus | reverse complement strand
CTCCCAGCATCACTTGCATCCCAGCATCACCTGCACCTGGCATCACCTGCACCCCGGCATTGCCTGCACCCAGACATTGCCCCTGCACCCCGACGTCAGGGCTGGCACACGCATCCACAGGCAGGAGAAGCCCGGGTGGGTACCTGGGGGGCTGGGAGCCACGTGGGGCCGGCTGGCACTGCCGGATGATGTTGCGGATGTCGTGTGTGGGCCGTGGGAAGTGCTCCGAGTTGAGCCGGGAATGCCGCACCAGCTCTCCTGGCCACCGCCGGCCCACGGGTGCTGTGGGGGCAAAGCGGGCAGCTCGGGGGGGCCGGGCATCGCCCTCACGCCTGGGGCCACAAGTCCCCATTGCCCCCCCCATTGCACCGGGACCCCTTACCAACTTTCTGCAAGTAGGGCCGGGGCTGGGGGGCACGGGCTGGTGTCCCCTCTGCTGCTCTGCCCTGCGAGGGACCCCATGCCGTGAGGATCCAGCATCCCCCCCTAGCTGTGCCCACCCCTGGGGAGCCAGCTGGGACAGCCGCCCCACAGCAGAGGCTGGGCAGGGGTCGACCCCTCCCAGTCCCCCCAGCCCTGCCCCACTCACCGGGGGCCCAGGCAGCTGGTTGGCATCTGGTGGGTGCTGTGGGGACGGGGCTGGCTCTGGCCCTGTGATGGCAAAGGAGAAGAGCTCAGCGTCCTGCAGCTCTGTACCGGGGCTGCGGGGCGCTGGGCGCAGGGATGTCCCCTGCATCAGGGATGTCCCCTGCACCAGGGACCAGGGATCAGGTGGAGAAACTGAGGCAAGGGAGGAATGCAACCGAGGGTCGGGATGCAAGGAGTGCTCGGGGCGCTCACCCCTCGGCTGATGTGTCTCCGTGGGCACCGGGGGTCCGCTTCGCTCGGCACTGCCACTGTCCCCTCCTCCCACGCCACCTCCTCCCTTCATCCTCTGTGAGACGACGGCCGGCTTCTCCAGCTCCTGGGGGGGGCAGGCGTCAAGGGATGGAGGTCAAGCCACCTGCACCCCCAAAATGTTGGACCCCTTCTGCCTCAGGCAGGGGGACGCCCCTCTCACCCCGTTGCCATAGGAGAGCACAGGGTCAAAGAGGCTGTCCAAGTACCGATCCAGACCCTTCTGGCTCCGGGGCTCCCCAAATTCCCCGTCTGCTGTGGGACAAGGAGGGATGAGTCACCGGTGGCAGGGCTGCACTGGCACAGCAAGACTTCACCAGCACAGCCCTGCCAGCAGCTCTGGGGGGCCAGGGGGGGTTGATGTCCTACCATGGGGGGGGTACACCTCCGTGGATGGCAGTGTGGGGGCTTTCACGGCTGGAGGAGGAGGCACTTCATCCAAATCCAAGCCATGTCCCAGCACTCTGCAGGGAGGGAGGATATGCTCATCCTGCACCCACTGGGTGCCAGACCCCCACCCAGGACCCTAACCCACGCCTCTGCCAGCACCCATCCAGCCCAGTGCCAGCGTTTCCCCCCCAGCCCCACGGTGGGGGACCCGTCCCTGCCCAGGTACCTACGCCCGGCTGTCCCTGCCGCGGCTCTCGGCCCCCTCCCATGCGACAAGGAAGTAGGACTTCTGCTTGGGGAAGCCCCGGAGCAGCTCAAGGTCAGAGACGAGGTCCAGGACATAGTCGTGGCCGGCCAGCTCGGCCCACTGGGCACCTGCCTTCATGGCCACAGACCAGCCACACCAGCCCTCCACCAGGCCCCTGCCAACAGCAGGACACTGGGGATGAGGACAGGCTGCCAGCGGTGCCCCAGCTCCATGGGGACACCCTGTCCACAAGCTGGGCATCCTGGCTCCCAGATCCTGGGGTCACCCGAAATGGCCCCGGGGTGACGCTGTGCCCCGTGCTCGCCCTACCGGGTGGCGGGGGCTGCCAAGCTGGTGGGTACCTGTGCTTCAGAACATCCCCTGCCAGGTCCTCGCCCGTGCTCCAGGAGTGAACGGGGCAGGAGAACTGGTCGCCTGGGGAGGGATGGGCGGTGAGCGGGTCCTGCCGGTCACCTCCTGCCCATGATGGTAGCAGGGTGGTCAAGCCAGGGCCAACCCTCCCCACTGCTATGCCCCTGGCCCCACGCCGCCTCGCACCATTGAAGCAGTGGAGGTCGAGTGCCATGCTGGCTTGCTGCCGGTTCGCCGTCCACTCCAGCAGCGAGGGTGGGAAGGCGCGGGCAGCCGCAGCACCCAGCTGTGACCGTGCCATGGCGTGCATCAGCTTGCGCTGGCACACCGGCTTGTAGCCAGCAAAGGCATAGTCAGAGACAAACCTGCGGGGAAGGGAGGATGCTGCAGGAGGGACCTGGGCAACATCACCAGGCACTTGTGCCAGGCTGGCCCCAGGGACCACGGAGGGACCTCAGAGCATCCCTAGAGAGACTTGGGCAGTACCCCTAGCCACATGTACCAAGCTGGTCTAAGGGATCCTAGAGGAACAAGGCCAGGTTGGATGAGGCTTTGAACAATCTGGTCTAGTAGGAGGTTTACTTGCCCATGGCAAGGGAGTTGGAACTAGATGATCTAGAAGGTCCCTTCCAACCTAAACCATTCTATGATTCGATGAACCTGAGCATAATCCCTGGCCATATGTGCCAGACTGGCCCCGAGTACCATAGAGGGACCTCAGAGCATCCCCAGCAGGACCTGGGTAGCATCCCCAGGCACATGTGCCAGGCTGGCCCAAGGGATCTTGGTGGGACCTGGGCAGCATCCTCAGGTGCATGTGCCAGGCTGGCCCAGCGAGCCTCTGGAGAGACCCAGCAATGTCCCCAGGCACAAGTGGTCCCAGCCAGCCCCAGTCCCCATCCCTGTCCCCAGCCCCGGCTCACTTGAGGAGATACTTGTCGAAGGTGGCGGAAGGGGGGAAGGCGCTGAGGCAGGCGGCCAGCAGCAGCCAGCCCCGCTCCTCGTTGTTGACGTTGGTGTTACGCCAGACCTGGTTGGCGGCTTGTGCCAGGAGCTCATCCCGCAGCCCCGGTACTGACAGCCCCTTCTGCACAATGTAGTTGCCGAAGAGGGTCTCCTGCGGGCCGCCCAGCCCCGGGTCCCCCATGAACCGCAGGATCTGCCACAGGGACAGCGAGGTCCTCCCTCTGACCCCAGGCAGGGAGCGGGCAGGGGACTGTGGTGCCAGATCCTGTGCCTTCCCACCTACCAGCTGGAAGAGGCTGAGAGCCTCATGGCACAGCTCCTCATCCAGCCGGGTGAGGGGGGCAGCCAGCGGGGCTGTCAGCATCCCGAACGCTGGCTCCTGCAGTGACACCCGCACCGGTGGCTACCCGGGCCCTGGGGACAGCCCCAGGCCACGGGGTGGGGGCTGGCCCCATGGCACTGAGCGTGGTGTTGATGCTGGATGGGGGCTATGGGGCTGCGAAGGGGCTGGGGTGCAGGATAGGACCAGCAGCCTCCTGGCAGTGGGACAGGGATGGGCTTAGACTGTGCTGGCAGCACCAGAGATGCCAGCATCTTGGCGAGATTGAGAGCAGGATCTGGCCCCGGCGCTGTCGTTTGGGATGCCAGGGACTGGGAAACACACCACAAAAATAGGGGTCGAGGAGGAGGAAGGGGGCAAAGCAATGGGGGATGGGGCCGGGGGCCCCAGTCCCAGGAGCAAAACGACCTGGTCTCCCGCCCCAGCGTTTCCGAATCCGCCCTGCGCCAGGCATCCAGCAGGGCTCGGTGGGTCTCTCTCCGATAACCTCAGCGGGGTCCCCCCGGCCTCTGGAGATGACAGCAACCCACAGGGAGGGAAGGAGGTGGCAGCCAGCTCCCCACAGCACTGCAGCCGCCCCGGATCCAGCCCCTCTCACACCCCAGGGCATCCCTGGGGCCGAAGCCGGGGCAGAGCCCAGTGGGATGGTGCGGGGAGCCGCCAGGCAGAGCTGCCACGAGGACCCTGAACCTAAACACTCAGCCACGACCAGGGCGCCGAGGACTCCCCGAAAGCCAGCTGCCCGCCGGGGCAGGCTCCCCGCCACGGGGCCGCAGTGCCCACCTTACCTGGAAGTGGCCCCGCACGTACTTGGCCATGGGGTAGTCGTTGATGTCGAGCGGGAGGGTGAGCTGGGAGTCAGGCTGCAGTGCTGGCGGCGGCACCAGGACCACGCAGCCGGCGTTCACCTCCCGGGAGGCTATGGCACAGCGGGAAGCTGTGGCATGGCCACAGGGATGGGGACAAGGGGCTGGGAATGGCAGCAGCAGTGGTGTGGGACCCACTCACCTGCGGCAGCTTCCAGCAGCCCCATCAGCTCAGCTGGGATCTCCAGGTGGGTGACGTCCACCACCTCCCTCCTCGTCAGCTCCTGCCAGTGCAGCACAAGCATGCACCCACTCGCCACGCTGCTCCCTGCCCCAGCACCCATGGGTGCCCTGGCCAGCAGCGTGGGGACAGGCGAGCACAGGGCAGGGATGAGGGCACAGCAACAGGGGTTGCATGGGCATCACACATACATGCTCTCCCCAGCACCGCACGCCTGCACCCTGTTACCTGCTTCATCTTCTCCCTCTCCTCCTCCGCCCGCCGGCGGGCATCCTCCTTCCTCTGCAAGCAGAGCGGCTGTGCTGAGCCCCTGCCAGCATGGAGGGATACCCAGAAGCAGCGGGAACCCCCTGGGGTGCCACTGCCCCCCCCAGCATCGCCAGGCTTTCACCCCAAAGAGGTACTGCCCACACCCCACAGGGCATGGAGGAGGTGGTGGCGATGGGATCTGGGGGGGTTCAGGATCTGGGGGTGCTGCTGTGCCCTCTCCAGACCCACCACCAAGCATGCAGCAGGGTGGGAGCGGGTGCCTGGGACCCCCTTGGGATGTGCCAGCCCCCACCTCACCTTGAGGTACCGCCGGCGGTTCACGTAGATGTGCACCAGCGACCTGAACTTGATGAGCGTGTGCCGCATGCGCCGGTACCGCTGCCTGCAGGAGGGCATCTGTCACCCTCCACCACCCACCAGCACCCACCCACCATCCCCCCGGGACACCCACCTGGCCAGGTAGCCCCGTGCCCGGCTCTGCAGGAGGACAATCTTTCGGCGGAGGGAGCGGAAGCGCCTCTTGATGAAGAAGGTGCGAGCATAGCGCTGGAGCGTGAGCGCGGCCAGGTGATGGGCACGGGCTCGCTTGCTCTCCAGCGCCTGGTACAGCTGCTCCTTCAGGAAGAGCTGGGAGGGTGGGCAATGCCATGAGCCCCCCATCTCCGTCGCCCTCCCCCAGGGCATCGCTGGAGCAGAGCCCCCTGCTCGGGACGGTACCTTGCTGACGCCAACGTAGTACATGCTGGGGCTGACGGGGCAGAGGTTCCTCAGCATCTCCACGCAGTTGGTCCCGTTGGGAATGACATTGGACCACATGTCAACAAGGCAGCGGTACCTGGGCAAGTCCATGACACCATCACCATGCAGGACTCCATTGGGACACCAGCATAGACCATCCACGTGGTGATGATCATCGTGTCTGGGAAAGTGAGTTCTCCTGGTGCTGGGCACCACAGTGCATGGGGTTCCAACTCCCACCGTGGGGGACCCCCAGGCCAAACGCTGCCCCTCAAAACACCCACAAGCTCTGTGGCCTCCCCTTGGCGGGACAGTGGTACCCAACCCGCAGCCCCCAGGCACCTGTCAATGAAGACGAGGAAGGGGATGCGGATGGGGAATCCCTCCTTGCGGATGCGGATGGTCTCCAGGATCCCTGAGTACCGCAGTTGGCTGCTAACCACGTCAGCCTCGAAGAGCCCCGGCTCCTGAGGGTGAGATGAGGAGAAGCCTCGGCAGCCGTGTGGGCAGATCCCTGCCCACCGTGCTCCCACTGCACTCCCTGTGCTGGCAAGGGCAGGCGACATCAGCATCACCGTGGGTAGGAAAGCCCCAGACAGGCTCTCACCTTCTTGTTGTTGGGTTTGAGGCAGCGCACGAAGAACGGGTTACACCTGTGTTGGAGAGACCCCATCAGCCATGGGGGACAGGGGACAAAGCCAGCCTGGCCACCCCGGGCTATCACCTTGCTCCCACCAGCCCGGAGCACGGCCTGGCTGCCTGTCCTTGCCTGTTCTGCTTGCCCTGCCTTCTCTGCCCACCCTGCCTGCTCTGACCTCTCCATCTTTTCCACCAGGTCCAGGAGCGACTGCTGGAACTGGGCGGCCACGGTGGGGGCCTTGTACCGCCGTGTCCTGGTGCTGCTCCTCCTGACCAGGCTCCTCTGCCGGGCCATCACCTGGGCATGGCCGAAGAAGAGGTTGGCCACCACCTTGGGGAGATGGAAAGGGTTAGGGAGGAGGAAGGTGGTTGGGATGGTGCAGCTCTCCTGGCTCCTCTTCCCAGCCCAGGTGCTGCTTTTTTGCCTAACCCTGAGTGAGTCACATCCCCTGTTTGCAGCTGGGTTCCCTGGATAGGGGTGGGGAAGCGCAAAAGCAGCCCACATGCCCATTTGTGCTAATACTTGAGGGTGTCAAAGTGCAGAGGACCCTGTGGGAAGAGGGCACAGGGTGGAGCTAAAGGCATCCTCTGCTCCTGGTCCACCTGGGCTTCGCCTGCCATGAGGTCACAGACTTGGGGACGTGAAAAGTGGTATGTATGGAAGGGGGGCTATCCATGCCTGGTGTCCCCCCGGCACTGCAGAGCCAGGGACGGGCAGGGCCCTACCTTGGTCCTACTGCTGATGAAAAGGTCCAGCACGTCCTGACGGACCTGGTCGTAGTTTTTATCCAAAAACTTGTGAACCTGGCAAAGAGCAAAACCTCATGGTGAAGAGCCCGGTGGCATGGTGGGGGGGAGGGGGAGGAAGGAGTGCCTGGCTGGGATAGAGGGTCCCTAGCTGGACCCCCTGCACTGCCCCTCACCCCCTGGTATGGGATCAACCCCATAAACCTCCTCCTTAAACCTCCTTAAGACTCTAGCTGGGCATCCTACTGCTGCACACCTGGTAGGTCACCTTCCCCGCATAGTGCTTGATGGTGAACTCGGGCAGTGGCATCTTCGGTTTGGTGTACAATGGGTTCATCCCGTGGTGGTAATGACACTTCTGGAGGAACGTGTGGTCAGTGGCCTGGGGACAGATGCAGGGGTGAGACATGGCTTGGGCCGTTCAGCAGTCCTGGAGATGCAGGCACCGGGATGGGGATGCCCGGACAAGTGGCCAGACCCCGCTCTCAGCTCTGCCATTGAGCAGCTGCACGGTCATGGGTATCTGCTGCTCTGTGCCTCAGTTTCCCCATCGGCAGAAAGGGTGCAACCACCCTTCTCTCTTTTATAGGGCAGCTGGGAGGAGGTTTTCAGTAATTCATGCAAAAGCAAGTCTTCTAGGAGAACTTGCTCCAGTGGGCACAGACCTGGAACCTCTTGGGGCTTGTCCAGCCCCGAGAAACTTGGGAGGTCTCCTAGGTTGTCCAGGACAGCCCAGGAGTAAAGCAGCCTGGGGCCATGGTGTCACCCCGGGCACAGTGACCACCCAGTGCTGCCGTCCTTGCTGCCTTGGCACCGGGCAGCCCCTCACCTGGGGGAAGCAGCTCTGGTCATCGAGGATCCGGAGGATACCATAGGGCTTCTGGGAGATGAGGTCAATGCAAGGCTGGTTGTCGCTGAAGGGGATCTCTTTCCACTCAATCTGCTCCCGGAGGTACTCCTCCTGCAGGGCCGGCACTCGGTCAGCCCTGTGCCCCCAGCCCCATGGTGATGCTTGGCATGGAGCAATGCCCAGCACGGCTTGCCAGCTCACCTGCTCCTCCTGGAAGACGATCTTGTTGAAGAAGAACTGCAGGTACTCATTGGCGTAGTTGATGCACAGTTGCTCGAAGCTGTTGAAGTTGAGGTCCTGCGAGAAGGGAGGTCCGTGGCACGTGAGACCCCACAGCTCTGGGGCTGGTGGCCAGGGGAATGGAGCCAGGATGGATCATGCTCACCTCGAAACCGTAGATGTCCAGGATGGCGATGGAGAGGGCCTCCTGCCGTGGATACACCCGCTTGTTGATGCGGTCCGTGAGCCAGCCGAAGAGCAGGGAGTAGAGAGTCTTAGCAATGGCATCCCTGGGGAGGGGGCAGATGAGCAGAGCTCTGGAGTTGTGGCACAGCATGGCACCGCATGGCACGGCACACATCCCCACCACCGTGGCCTGCACCCATCACAGCCTCACGCCGTGCATGGGGCAGCCCTTGAGGCTGCAGTTTTAATCACCGAAGAGCCTAATCTGCACTGGGGGACTTGACTGTCCCCTTTCCCAGCCTGGCATCTCACCTCCCACCCCGCTGCCGGGTGCCAGACACCCCCCGCGTCCCCACACGGCACAGTTCCCCCTTCCCTCTACCTGGCATCCACGGCACTTTCAACAGTCAGGGGGGTAAAAATCTTCTCCCGCTGCGTTTCCTGGTTGGGGTGCACAAAACCAACAGCATGATGGAGTTTTAGCATCACCAGCCGTGATCCCCAGGGATCCCCCTCCCTGCATGTGCCCCCACCTCACACTCACCGTCACCTTGAAGGTGATGGCTTTCTGCAGGCCCTCGGGAGAGACCTGCAGCAGCTCAGCCACCGTCCGGATCTCTGTGGCACTCACCACCGTGGCAACCTCCTGGCAGTCAGTCTGTGGGACACGATGAGGTGGTGGGATGCAGTGACTCCCTCCTTTGCCGCATCCCAAATTGAGCCAAAGGAGCGTGGCTTGGCTACCCTTGGGGTACCTCGTATTTTTCAAAGTAGACATTGCCCAGGTGGAGGACGGAGGAGAGGATGCGGAAGATGCTGTTCTGCTCCTCGACGCTGAAGCTCAGCACCTCCATGGTGTTGAGCAGTCGACGGAAATCCTCCGCGTCATCCTTGCCAGGGATCTCACAGTTCCCACCCTGTCATGGTCCCCTCGGTACCGTCAGCAGGTCCCAGGGGGGAACACCCAAGGGTGGTGGGGGACACCCTGCCCTGAGCACCCTCCCGATCAGCACGCTGAATCCAAGAGGACTCAGGAACCCACCAGCACCCTGAGCTTGGCCAGCCCCCTAAAAAGCGGGCAGCGTGGGGGGGGGTTGGGCAGGGGGCACGCTACCTGGTTCAGGTAGTAGTAGGTCTCGGCGCCCTGCAGGCAGTACCGCTGCCGCTGCTGGGCGGGCAGCCCTGCCAGCATCTCATAGAAGATGTGGTAGTTGCGCTCGCTCTTGGCCTGGGGACCAGAGGACAGAGCTGGGGTGGGGGCAGTGAGGGGAGCAGCATGGAGGGGGGGCAGAGCCCGGGACCCCCTTGCCACCCACCTGGAAGACCACACGGGACTTCTCCAGCAGGTACTGTGAGGTTATGGCACCGCAGATCAAGCCGCTGCAGGGGCGAGAGCGGGCACCCGGCTGGCAACTTCAGCATGGCAGGGGCTGTGCCCCCTCCCCTGGTGCCCACCCATACCACAGTGTTCCCCCAGCACACAAAGGGGCTCAGTACCAGTGCCCAAGTGCCCCCCACCAGGGATGGGCGGGCAGGGAGAGGTGCCCACACTGGGCTCCCAAGTGAGGACTGGAGCTGCTGCACCCCAGGGTGAAACTGGGCGCACGCACCCCCTGTTGGGATCACTGGGGCTGAGCAAGGGTGGGATGGGCTGTGGGGACACGGGTGAGGACAGGGGGTGGGCAGCGTGCCAGCCCAGGGCACAGCATCCCTGCCCTTACTCCAGGGACAGCAAACGCTGCCTGTCTTCAGGCAACATCGCCTTTCCCCCACCGAGGTTTGTCCCCAAAAGCATCCCCGTGTGCGTTCCCACCCCAGAACCAAGGGGCAGCCTGGCAGCGGGGTTGGGGGCTGGTTTGGGCACTCCCAGGGCAGGGGGTGGGGGCAGCCACACGTGGGAATGTTCAACATTACTTACTCCTCCAGAAAGATTTCCACAAATTTCCCAAACCTGCTGGAATTGTCATTCCTCACGGTTTTGGCGTTGCCGAAGGATTCCAGCAAAGGGGTCGCCTCCAGGATCTGCCGCGGTGATGGGGAGAGCCATGGGGTCAGCCCAGGCACCCCAACACACCACGGGCTGCCCCCATGGCTGGGGGACCCCCCATTGTCACCCTGCCACCTGTGCCACCCTCTCTGCCACCTCCTGCCCCATGCTGATACCCATGGGTGCCAAAACTCAAGGTATGCACCGCGGCCGGGCTGCACGAGGATGCAGGAGAGCACAAAGACCCCGCGCATGTGCAGGCACTGAGCTCCTGCTGTCCATCCCTGCCATCCCCCCACCTCTGGGGTGACATGGCAGAGACGCCGCCACCATGCTCGGTGCCCTTGAACCATCCCAGCCCATGTGTGTCCCCTCCAATACCTCTATCTGCCACGGTCCGGATGGAAGCATGGGAATAAGCAGAGCCATGAGCAGAGGGTGGAGGAGAACATGAGGAAGTGGGCCAAGGGGATGGGGATGTCCCCAGGGCAGCACCCTACCTGCGGGGCAGTGCTGCGTTTCTGGCTGACGGCTGCCAGGTAGCGCAGGATCAGCTTGGTGGCTTCAGTCTTCCCAGAGCCACTCTCCCCACTGAAACACAGAGGGAGGGTACAGCCGGAGCCATCACCAGCTGAGCAGGGGGCTGGCAGGGTGTGCCCACCCCAAACCCACCCAGCACCCCATCCCCAGTGGCACTCATCAGCCCTGGGGCCGGGCCAGGCAGGCAGCATCTTCCTGCAACCCGCAATTATGGCAGCGCTGATTAGGGGCCATTGCAGCGGGGGGCCGTGCTGGGGAACAGCCATCTCCCACCTGATGACGATACACTGGTTGTGTTTGGCATCCATCACTTTGGAGTAGGCGACGTTCGCGATGGCAAAGAGGTGCCTGGGGCGGGGGAGGGAAGCAGAGGTGGGGGGTGTAGTGCCACATCCCCCCAGCACGGGGACCCCTGCTGCACCCTGAGCATCCCCACGCATGGACATCTCTGCTTCAGCACCCTGTGACCAAGGGTCTTCAAGAGCCCTGAGACCACCCAGCCCGGGGGGCTGCGGTATGACAGCAGGTAAGGGTGCCTCTGTCCCCGCAGGGTGTTTGGGGACACCCCGGTACTCACGGTGGGTTCTCGCCCAGCGCTCTGCCTTCATACTGCAGCACCTGCTCCGTCCCGTAGATGTTGTAGAGCCGGTACGGGTTCACTGACACCAGGATGCTGCCGATGTAGGTCTGCAGGAGAGCGAGGTTTGGGGCTGCAAGTCCTCGGAAAGCGATGACCCCCCCC